>CM045456.1:23338961-23379008 GCA_024666655.1 Dascyllus trimaculatus | reverse complement strand
TATTCAAATATTTACCAACTGGTTCCAACAAGGTTTTCACATTTTTGCATTCAGAACTTGAGTCATTTTCTCCGTTGGCCTTCGGCTGTACTGTATTCTTCAAAAACCAATTATATTCACAAACCTAGTAGCGATCCCTCACTAATTATGCATGTGATAAAAGCCTAGTGCAGCTGCTACTCCTGATTTGGCCTGATCAGGGGAATCAGAGCAATCCTACTGAATGTCCATTTAGTAGAAACTACCAGAGAACAGTTGGAGGGGAGGGAGGGGGGCTAAGGGTTCCTCTGGGTTTTTGGTAAAATGTCTGATCCTATATGGGGTCAGTGACATGAAGATGTGCTGCATATGTTTTATGGTATCAAAGGTGGTTTCTGCTACAACTGAAAAGAATTATTTATTCCAAAAGGAAGGCAGCTTCGGACGAACAAAGCAAAGCAAATTACCTGCCAGAACCCCGGTCTGCTCCTCACCAGGCATTATCTCTGCCTCCATTATTTGATAGCATATGATCTAAATGAAAGTGGACAAAGAAAATGATTTCGGTGCAATTTTTCCATGACCCAGCTTCTGTTTACACATCAGGGCATAGAGACAGTAGGAAGGTACAAGATAAGCAGAGGCCTCTTTAGACAATGAAAACCATGCTGTCACAATGCCTTTTGATCTCATCTGTAAACAAAGCATATAATGAATGGCACAGAATGGATGGACGTATGAAGAGCAGACCTTATTTATATCTTTGAACCTTAAAAGAATAATTTGACATTTTGGAAAACATGGACCGCACAGTGGCTCAGTGGTTAGCACCATTGCCTCACAACTAGAAGATCTCCGGTTCGCGTCCATGTTGGGACACCTGGGATCTTTCTGTGTGGAGTTTGCATGTTCTACCTGTGCATGCACGGGTTTTCACCAGTTCTCTGGCCTCCTCCCACAAACATGCTGAGGTTAATTGATTATTCTAAATTGTCTATAGGTGTGAATGAGAGTGTGCTTGGTTGTCTGTCTCTATATGTAGCCCTGTGATAGGCTGGCGACCAACTGGTTGCCAGCTTTGTCTGCTATTTGGTACTGGTGATGCAGCATAAAGCTTTATCACTGAAGACAACTGGCTGTGGTGGAAAACAGTCTTGTAAGAGCAATTAGACTGAACAAAACAGTAAAACTGTGGGCCAGAAAACCTAAATAATGAAATGAAAGAAGCTAAAAAGCTCTGTAGCATTGAGGAGAACTTATAGTTCAACTTAAGTGAAAATGTGTTGTTGTGAATTACCAGATATGAGAGCAGAAAGATGAATTTCTGGAGGAAAACAAGGGAACCAGGAGTTGCTGGCAAGTTGGGAAATTACTCTGTTTGAGCTGCTGCGCACAGAGCTGCTGCTTGTTGGCACAGCAAACCCCAGTCGGGGAACTTACTGACTGATTTTGGCCAAAAGGCACAGACTGGGAAAAACACTCCAGAAATTGAAAGTTTGCCTCCCTTTTAAAAAAATCTAAATGCAGCCCAGACTCACAGAACACTCTGTTTCTACTCTTTCAAACATAAACAGCTGATATGAAATTTCTTTTTTTTTAGCATCATTTAATACGTGGATATTATATTGTTACTTTCCTGCTTATGAGTGTCACTTCAAATTTGACCCGAGGTAACATTTAACTGGATGAGTGTGTAGAATAGCTCAGAGGACTGTTAAGGTAAGAGAAAAACAAAACACGCTATGAGCGAAAGCCAATCAGCCATTGCCTCTGAAATGTGTTGGCACTGTGTATTCATTTAGAATAAAGAAGAAGATTCACTCCTAATTCAATGACAAGCTCCAATGAACAACTTGATCTATTTGCTGCTGACAGAGTGTGTGCCCAAAACCAATTGAAGTTTGGCTAAGACATCAAGGACACAAGACTGGTGGGGGAAAAAATGCTAGAGCCAATGACCAGATTTAGAAACAAAGGCTGTCAGGTGGTGCTATAGTTGGTTTTAACTTAGGCTTAAACAACAATTATTTTTCCTGCCAAGGGGAACAAGCACAACTACATCTCTCAGGGACTATTGTCTCAAATCAGTACTGTGTGTTCTTCTACTCATTATGAAATATCAGTGAAAGATACCCTCATTTCTCCATTCAGTGTGTTGTCCTATGTGAGCACGTTTAATGGCAGTGTGCATTGTCATTAGCGCTCATCAGATTGGACTGGTATTATCTGTATCTGCCTCTCTCTTCCTGCACTGCCTCAGTCGTTGCTGAGATGTGAGAGGGACTGCTATTGAGAGAGTGACTCATCTCCTCTCAACTCAACTAGACGTGTATTTGTGGTTGTGTACAAGTGGGCTTGTGCACATGTGTTTGCATGTGTGCGGTCCTTTTAGTGTGTGCCAGCAATCTCTATTATCCTATTTGTGAACCCACCCTCAGATGGCACTTTCTGTTACCGTCTTTGCGTTGTTTGGCTGGACTGAGGGAACGCTGAGCAGAGGCCAAACCCACTGAAATCTGCAGTAATGTGTCAACTGGCACAGACCTTCGTAGGGTCTGACTGATAAGTACTTTTAGATGCCTGATACCCATGTCAATTTTTAGACTGCTGCTGTTGGGATTTTTGTGCTGACACGTAATGTGCTTGTTTTAGATATCTCATATTCTAAAGCACGACTGAAATACAAGGATGCACGGCAAGGCTCTGAAACAGCTTTTGGACCATCAAAGGACACTTAAATAAGCCAGTGATAGCCAGACTAACGAGGGCAGACGGTTACATGGGTTTTGCGGCGCCATAAGGCAGAATGACACAGGTTTTCGTTAAAACCTCCCACACAGTTACTAGTAGTTAGCACAAAATGCCAACTGTTATTTAGAAGATACATTTTTGTAGTAGTTAGGCTGCATTTAAGGAACTGCATGCTACAGACAAACGGCGTACAGACGGTGTGATTAATGCAGGACGAACCTTGGCATTCTTGCAAGATAAAATGATCAGAACAGTCTTTCTTACCTACGGCTGCCAGTGAGATGTTGGCTTAGTTTGGAGAATTTCCACTGGGCTATTTATGGCCACACAAGGTGTTCGGTCACAGTGTGATGGGCTTTTAACTGTTTTACTTTAATATTTATGTGACATTTGGAGCCCAGTGTTTTGTGTAATAAACGTTTTAAGCTACGCTACCAGCATGGCTCTAGAGATGAAAGATGGCAGTGCCAGTTGGTCCACCACTTTGGTCCAGACTGTAATATATCGACAGCATTAGGGTTGGCGGTGCATTTTGTGTAAATATGATGTAAGATGTAATGGCAATAAAATGTCTTAGAAAGCTGAAAAGGGCAATTGATGCTGCCTCCTTTTAAAGAATAATAATAATGATGCCGTTTTTCTTTCCAACCAACCAGTCCAATCGGTAGACCACCTACTCCCCTCCTACTTATTACATACTCAGTGGTTACAGATGTACAAACTGTAAAATCGAATGCAATCCAATACAACTGTTCAGCCATGAATTCTGCTTTTTCAAAGATGATAATATGTTGACAGAGTGTCACAATGAGAGGCATTTCAAATGTTTTTGCCCACATCTGCACATAGCAGGGGCTTGATTATTAAAAACACATGCAGTGCAGCACAAAAGCACCAGTACCAACCTAGACTACTGTGCATCTTAATTACCACTGCCACAAAAACAAAACTTTCATTTCTTTGAATGTACAGTGTGTCATAGATCTGTTGTTTATACTTTCATTAAACTATACAGGTGTACCAGAGAAGTGATCAATATTAATTTTCCACCATAGTGATGTGATTTACTTATATAAAACTGATTCTTATTACAATATCATCATGGAACCCCAGATTCCATCCATTCATCTATTTTCCTGTGCTTGTCCAGGGCCGGGTCATGGTGGCAGCAGACTAAGCAGAACATTCCTGATATCCCTCTCCCAGCTATATCTTCTATCTCCTTCTAGGGGATTCCAAGTCATTCCCAGACCAGATGAGATATGTAATCCTTCCAGCAAGTTCTTGATCAACCCCAGGGTCTCATCCAAGTTGCGAGGAAAATCACAAAAGGAAGGTGCTTATCAGTCTTCCTAATCAGATACTTGAACCATCTTAGCTGACTCCTTTTGATGCAAAGAAGTTGTGACTCTACTCTGAGCACCCTCTAGATGTCCGAGCCCCTTTCTTTAAGGATGAGCCCATCAACCCCACGGACTAAAAGCATTTCTGCTGGTTGTACCCACAATCTTGTTTCAGAATTTCTGACCATAGGTGAGGCCTGGAACAAAGACTCACTGGTAAATTGAGTGTGTCACCTACCAGCTCTTCACCACAACAGTCTACATTACATCTGCGTTACATCTATATTACTGTTGACGCTGCTCCAGTTAGTCTGTCCAACTCAAACTCTATTTTCCCATCACTTGGAACAACACCTCGCCCATAGACCAGAGGGAGCAACCCACTGATTTCCAGCAGAGAACCATGGCCTCAAATTCAGAGGTGCTTACCCTCATCTTGGCTATTTTTTACTCAGCTGCAAACTGCCTCAGTGCATGCTGAAGGTCACGGCCTGATGAAGCCAACAGAACCATGTCATCTGCATAAAACAGACATGCAACTCTGAGAAACCCAAACCGCATGCCCTTTTGAGGCTAAGCTAATTAAAAATTTATATCAGGGCTCTCGCTCTGAATCTCAACTTAACCTTACTTAAGCACTACACACTTGTAAAACTAATGATACTTAAGCTACACTTTGTATTTAGTGATAATTAGCAAAATATCATGCTAAACTTGTGGCAGTGCTACTGAGAGCATGTTAGCATGCTCAAAGCACAACAGTACCTAACTACAGCCTCAAATTGGGGGCATTTATGGATTACTGCCTAATGATAAAAACATCCATTCTCCCCATGTCTGTGACTGGAAAAGCATGTGTTCAGCCTGAGCACAAGAGGTCAAATAAGGGCTCTTTTACTCAAAATATGTATTAACCCTATAATGCCTTGGGTGCCATATTTGATACATACATTTCTGAGACTTATTGCCTCACCATATCGTAAAAACTTTGTATAATGGCATATAAAGATGCAGATGTTACAGATGTAAGTTTTTGTTATTGCCCGAATGCATCAAATATGATGCTAACAAACAAACAAACAAAAAAACATATATGCAAATAATTTTTGTTTATTTTATTCTATTTTATTTACATTTAATTAAAGGACCAAATGAAGACTTCAGACTCCAAAGATTAGAATTTTCTATTAATTATTTCTTGGGTCAGGCATTACAGGGTTAAAAAATATTAATAATAATATTACAATCTGAATGCAATCAACCTACATTATGAAGCTATTACAGTTTGTTTTTTGTTAAGACTCAGCCAGAGTGGTGGTGATTCTGCTTGCTGGTCATTTTTGAGGCTGTAATTTGTGGTGGTGATGGTGGTAGTGTTGTGTAAGCGTTCTTGAGAAGGAAGGCTGCTCAAGCCAAAGGCATTCTTCGTTTGAATATTGCACGATATTCATGACATTCAGAGCAACAATCCTTGAATCACACAAATGACTTGTCAGTTAGATTTTGAGATCTTCAGCGATGATCAAAAAGTGGTTTGTCTGTAAAATCAAGATTTATTTGTCTGAGAATCTGCCTCCACTTCTTTCTCACCAATTCTGTCAGAGCCCGAGGCAAAAGTACAGGGAGGCTGCTGTCATTACAAATCTAGATATATATATAAAAAATGCAGTTTATCAGGTTTTTCTTTTTTTGCTTTTTCGTGTGCCTTTGTGTATGTGTGTGTTTGAACATCTCAGCATTCCCACAGTCCAAGGTTCTTTAATTGAAAAGCCAAGCTTCTAAACCTATACTTGAAAGCACTGGTTTAGAAACTTGGCTCACTGCAGGAACCAAGCAAGGTGAGCACGCAATAGAAACCTCCATTTTATAAGCAAGACTTCCATTTAACCCTGACTGTGAACAAGGCTATTTCAATTATCCAGCTCTATAGGGTTTTCTGTCGTACTTTCAAAGATATATACAAAACATCTGTCCCAGTATATAAGGGGTTTTGGATATTTAGGTAATTAACCTTTACTGGTAAAAAGGTAGCTTTTTTCGTTTGTATTTTTTCAGAGCGACAAAGATGTAGCAACAACAATAAAGAAGCTACACGAACCTGGATAATGCAGTCTATATAGTGTGCTTCTCTTGGCATTCCTGACTTTGACAGCTCCATCAAAACTGACAGTGTTGACATTGTTCTTTTAAATAATAAGTCTTTCAAATGATCTCAAATAATTCTGTGGTAAATCGGATAAATGGTTGCACTACTAGATCACGTCATATTCTGTACAGTCTACATCATGTCAGTGAAACTTTTCTTTTTTCAATATCTTTATTTTTTGTGTCACTTTTAACTCCAATATAATACATTAATAATAGAATTTATATGAGTGTTTTCCACTCTGCTGAGACAAATAATACAAAAAATACAAGATTAAGATTCCGGTGAGATTCCATCAGAATCAGAACCATTAGATGTGTAAAAGCATCACAATGACGCTCACACTGATAAAAGACACATGTGTTTTATACGTTTTGCACAACAAAGAATGCACTGCTGTGATGCATCTGCAAGAATTTTTCCTTTGAAGAAATGATCCTTTTAAGACATTGTTATCCAAGCATACGTTTCTCCAAGAGGCCAGTCTCAGTGTTGCTGCTATGACACGATTGTTGCTGTGGCTCTGCAGGATGATGTTAGGATTGGCTGAAATTCTTACTAACGTTGGTCTGCAACAAAGTTTAGGTAGACAGCAAATGCCTAGACCCACGGACTTGCAGCAAAATATTACCCAGAGCATTACAGTCACTCCGCAGGGTTGTGTCCTTCCATAGCACATCCTGGTGTCTTCAGATCTCCAGGTAAACCAAGTACACATACCCAGCCAACCTAATGATGTAAAAGACAACAGGACTCTCTGGACAAAGTGACCCTTTTCTATGGCTTGTGTGCCCATCGCAGGTCCAGTAGACAGATATTACTGTAGAATGGGCACTTTGACTGCACTGCTGTAGGTTGTACCATGTGACGCCCCCTATCAGGGCATACATTAACTTACCTTGGCTGCCCAACATGCTTCTTAAAAATAACTTTTTTTGTATGTGTTTGTTGTCAATAGAAATTAATGGACTTTGTAGCTGGGAAGATTAAAAGCTGAAATTAGTCTTTTCTTCTTTTCTGCACAAAAACTCTGAAGTAGAAGCAAAACAAAGTTTACTAGCAAAAAACTGAAACTTTAAAGGTATAAACCTGGCAGGAAGTCAAACAAAGGCAGGAAGCAGCAGGCAAAGTCCATAAACAGAAAAAGTAAATTTTAAAAAAGACGCTAGCATTGACAACACTGGAAAGCAAAATCTAGAAGCTTGATTACAATCGAGCAAGGTTTGAGAGGTCAGTTGGGAGTATAAAAATACAATGAAGAGACTAATCGCAGAAGTTGATGCTGGTGAGCAAGGATGAGTGGCAGGTCAGGTGGTATTACTGGCGGGAAAGCAGAGAGATATCACTGTCTGACATGACAGGAGACTTTGTGATGGAGGAGCATGACGATAAGAATGAATGACTAGATGTGAGGTCTGGGCGATAAAATAGTGATTTGATATACACTATATTATCAAAAGTATTTGCTCACCCATCCAAATGATCAGAATTATTTCTGATCATTTGGATGGGTGAGCATCCAAATGATCACCCTGGCCACCCTGGCCACCCTGGATAAGGTGGCCTGGCCACCTAATCACTTGGCCTGGCCACAGGTGTATAAAATCAAGCACCTAGGCATGCAGACTGTTTTGACAAACATTTGTAAAAGAATGGGTCGCCCTCAGGAGCTCAGTGAATTCCAGTGTGGAACTGTCATAGGATGCCACCTGTGCAACAAATCCAGTCGTGAAATTTCCTCGCTCCTAAATATTCCACAGTCAACTGTCAGCATTATTATAAGAAAATGGAAGAGTTTGGGAACAACAGCAACTCGGCCACGAAGTGGTAGGCCACGTAAACTGATGGAGAGGGGTCAGCGGATGCTGAGGCGCATAGTGCAAAGAGGTCGCCCACTTCCTGCACAGTCAATTGCTGCAGAGCTCCAAACTTTATGTGGCCTTCAGATTAGCCCAAGTACAGTACGCAGAGAGCTTCATGGAATGGGTTTCCATGGCAGAGCAGCTGCATCCAAGCCGTACATCACCAAGTGCAATATGAAGCGCCGGATGCAGTGGTGTAAAGCACGCCGCCACTGGACTATAGAGCAGTGGAGACGCATTCTCTGGAGTGATGAATCACGCTTTTCCATCTGGCAATCTGATGGATGAGTCTGGGTTTGGAGGTTGCCAGGAGAACGGTACATTTCGGATTGCATTGTGCCAAGTGTGAAATTTGGTGGAGGAGGAATTATGGTGTGGGGTTGTTTTTCAGGAGTCGGGCTTGGCCCCTTAGTTCCAGTGAAAGGAACTTTGAATGCTTCAGGATACCAAAACATTTTGGACAATTCTATGCTCCCGACCTTGTGGGAACAGTTTGAAGCGGGCCCCTTCCTCTTCCAACATGACTGTGCACCAGTGCACAAAGCAAGGTCCATACAGACATGGATGACAGAGTCTGGTGTGGGTGAACTTGACTGGCCTGCACAGAGTCCTGACCTGAACCCGATAGAACACTTTTGGGATGAATTAGAGCGGAGACTGAGAGCCAGGCCTTCTCGACTAACATCAGTGTGTGACCTCACCAATGCGCTTCTAGAAGAATGGTCAAATATTCCCATGAACACACTCCTCAACCTTATGGACAGCCTTCCCAGAAGAGTTGAAGCTGTAATAGCTGCAAAAGGTGGACCGACATCATATTGAACCCTATTGGTTAGGAATGGGATGGCACTGAGTCAAGGCAGGTGAGCAAATACTTTTGGTAATATAGTGTATGCTGACGATAGACATTTCGTCAGTAGCAGTAAGATAATTGCTTGATAGAATGTTCAACAGTTTCTCTTAAATGCACTGGAGAAAAACCTACCCATGAAAGCACATAATGGAATGGAAAGTTTGGCTACATGACTAAAGCCTCCCTGGCTCCTTGGAGCTTCTTTTTCCTGTCACTGGGCTGCTTCTCGCCTTCACCTGCAAACCTCTCCTGGTGGAGGCTGTGGCTGGCAGCTACCAGCAGTTGTTCTTGATTGATGGATCCTCCATCTATTTTCTCCCAGTAGCCTGTTCCAAGGACACAACATTGGGGTTCAAGAGGAGGTTGGTCCAGAGTCCATGTCTGACAATACCTGGTCCTGGCTAGCTCATCAAAACCTGTTTCACTTTTACCCTTGTCCCGCTCCATGTACCTCAAAGTTTTACTTGATTTCTTAAATGAATAAGTATCATTTCTTTATTCTTATTTGTTTTTATTGATGTGTGTAAATTTATTTAGGCTTCAACAAAAGAAAGGTAATGCCAAATGCCGCATCTTTTGCTGCTCAGTCTTCAGGATGCACCCGGTGTCGTCACTGTCCTGGCCGGCTGTAACAAACCCTGTTTACCACAAACCAAATTGTTGGAAATCATTTGACAATAACTGTGTCGTGATGACATTAAAAAAGCCATGCCATCCATCTGTCTCTCTTAAATGACTAATAGCTGATGGTGGAGAAATCAGTACTCGCATGTTATACAAGTGTGACCTGAGGTTGGTTCACGCTGTCTACCTTCACTACAGCTCCCACGCTGTGGATAGAACAGTTGGTTCAAATTATTTGTGTTGCTCTTGATATGCAATTGTGTAGGTGGTGAAATAGCTGATTTGTTTTGGAAATAATGGACTACAGTTCAATAAAACATTTGAATGCTCTTTCACCGAGTGCTCCTTCGTCCTTGAACCTCTAATTTATCACTTTTGCAGAGGAATAGCAGTGCCAGCCATCAAAAGCTTAGAGTGGGAGTTTAAGAATGTGTACACAAAAGAAAAAGAAAGAAGAAACAATCTGAAGTTCAGGGAATGGATGTTCCTCAGGCTCTTTAATCAGCAGATCAGATATGACATGGGGTACACACACGCAGACGCACTCTGAGGATTCAAATGAGCCCTAATCACTGACAGAAATGTGTTGTGACACATTAGAGGCTGGCATCCCTGCAGGGTGCCACCACAACTTAAGCATCTTTTACTGATCTCCATCTTTGCATCTAATACCTATCAAGCCTGAGGATGAAAGTGATATCAACACTCCAGTGAACCCGATGGCAAACGATTACAGATTATCCTCACCCAGTTCTCTCAGCTTTTCTTATAGGCTTAAAATTTAGCCCTGCAAGAAGAATGGCATTGTGACTTAGTGGTTACAGCTCACAGCAACAAGTTTTGAGTTTAAACTTTCACTCCTGTCCCTCCTGTGGACAGTTTCTGTTAACAATGCAACCCGAGGAGATTCAGGAGAAAGCAACTGGACTCCTTTTGTAGGTTCTTGGAGATGTTTCACCTCTCATCCAAGACTCTTCTTTAGGCCTGAAGAAGTCTTTTGGATGAAAGTCTTGGAGTCCAGGTGAAGCATCCTCAAGAACCTAAAAGACTAGTCCGGTTGCTTTTTCCTGAAGCCACTAGGTTTACCATGACCTGAGTGACTGAGAATTTACACTGACATATTGTCATTGCAAGTTTGTGTTCCTTCCATCCGAAGACATGGAAGGTGCAATGAATATCATTTTTGAAAATTGTCAGCGGTGTGATGAGCATAGATCAGTCTTGCATTTGAGGAATAAATTGCATCTCAGGCTTAGGACGAGGCACTGAATGCAACTTTGTAAGACGATTATATGCTTCATCTGCACTTGTGGTAGGATACAACTTTAGTCATGGAATGAATGCAAACTTATTTCTGACTTCTAGTCACCCCAGTAGAAAGGTGAGCTGATAAGAATGTATTTTACTGGATCTCGGTACAGGGAATATGGCCACTGGGATTTTTTGCTGTCTACTCAAAAAATGTTGTGCTTCCACCTTCATCATCCCCATATCATCTTAATGATCTAAAATGATGTTTAGCTGGAGACAAGCTCTCCTTTAAAAAAAATCATCTATTTTATGTTATATGTCTGATTTACAAATTGTTGTAACAAAGACATTGTGTGGTCAACCAAAGAACATTGAATAAAACATTAGATTCTCTGTGAGATGTAACCCTTTGTTATTCTGAGCTATTTAGATCATTCCATCATAGCAGACAACTTAGCAGTTCCATAGTCTGTGAGAATACCTGCGGAGTTTGTGTGGCAAATCTGTTGACCTTGTTATGTAACCTGCATGACGACTTAAAGAGTGAGTAAAGCAGGATGTACAGTAGCAGAAGTCAACAAGCATATACTGTATTGTATTTTTATTTTACTGTTGCAGACTTATAATAGTTGGAAGCCTTTAAAACAGATAACTGCTGCATTGTGCAAAGAAACACACAACCACTGGACAAATTACAAACACAGTTGATAATATATTGAATTCAGTGATGTTTGATGAATCAAATGGTTGAGTAATCTACCACTGTACTTTAATGACTCCGAAATGGTCTTCTGTTTAAGATGCAGCGTATAATTATTAATAGGCAAGACGTGACAAGATAAGAAAAAGAAGCCACTGCTAATTAGCAGCACCAACCTTGATTGTCATTTCTTTGTAATGCAGAGTGGAATTAAAACCTTGATGTGTGACAATGAAGCTTTAGCATTTCAAAAATGGTTAAAAATAAAGATGGCGAGATGAGTAGAAGCAGTTTGGACATATTAGATGAAGACAGAAGATTGACAGCAGCAAAAAAAAAATGGAGCTACAGTCTCTCAAGAGTCCATGAACAACCAATAAGGCTAAATGACTGAGACCATGATTTCTCTTCATGAGGGCCAAGGCTCCTATTAAATCACACATAATTCACTTTTCCCCTCCAAACCATGGTGGCAAAAGAACCACTGTGAATTTAAAATAGGCTTTCTAAGCTCATGTTGTTTTACTGGGTTAACATTTCACAGTAATCAGTGTTCCATGGTTGTTTTGAATGTCACTTGTTGCACTTTCTTCCAAAATTTAAAGAAAAGAAAAGTCAAGACAGTGAATGCATTAATGACGTACTATAAATGGAAGAAATGTTAATCTAATTAAAAATATTTGTTCAACATTTTTGGGCCTGAAGTTTTGATTTGATGTGTACATGTATTTTGATATCTTCTTTTGCACAGAAAAAAGGCATCCATCCATCCATCCATCCCTCCCTCCATCCATCCATCCATCCATCCATCCATCCATCCATCCATCCATCCATCCATCCATCCATCCATCCATCCATCCATCCATCCATCAACCTTAAATTGTTACAAATAAATTGTTGGAACAGATTTCTGGATCCTATCTTTAAATGTGCTTTCCATATCAGATGTGCTGTAAGCCATTAGCACGTTATTACTGTCTATTTTAGATAACTGCCCACCCAACACCACAGGGGAGTGTACAGACACATGCTGTGTCCATTTTGTTCAACAGCTACCACATGCAACACTACCACAGTCAGTCTTAATAGGTAAAACATCGACAAAACAGCTTGACAGCATCCTGCAATCTGATATGTTGGACTTTATCAGCCAGCATGAAAGTATACATGCAATTTTCATATATCCATAAATCCTGGTGGAATTTACTGTTTTATTCTTGCAAACTAAGTCTGTTTGTCAGACAACATACCAGAAATTGATGTGTTATTATGAACATGACACACATTTGCAATTTAGTAAACTCAGGACTTCCTTCAGTTGGTCTCCATCTAATTCTGAACATTTTTCTAACATACCTAACACACTGATATAATTTCTTTTTTTGCAAGTAAAGTACAGTTCAACTTAGTACAATTAACATAATGATCTTGCCTGTATGTCAAAATGTGAAAGCAAAAGTGTTGCATTGCTCTAAACACTACTAAATCCTGTGCATTTCACTCCATGCCAAGAAACTTCTCTTCATCTTTTTTCATCCTTGCTGCAGTTTGCATAAATGGAAATTTATGAATTGCCACTTTCAGTTAACAACTGAAGCAAGCAACGTAAACCCACTTGGCTCAAGTCAGAAGCATGCACTAACCTTTGAAATGTAAACTGCTTATGCTCACTAATTATATATGAGAACACTGAGCTTCTGTTTCATGTTGGTATTTAAACTTTCTTTCTTGGCAATGATTAAACCCCTGAAATCTCATCTGTGTTCATCAAAGTTACATAGTAAGTTTTGTTATTTTGTTTGTCTTTTCATAAAAAAAGGCCTTAAATGTTTTAAAATGGCTTAGATGAAACTTTTGCCAGTCATGAGTTACACCCCAATGCCACATGCACAAGTGTAAATGGTTGTTGGTACAATGTTAAAAAATGGCATATGTGACTCACATGAAGCAGCAACTCACAGCAGGTGGAACTCTTCAGAGTTCAGCTAAACAGCAGTCAGAGCTGGAAATATAACACTCAGGCTGTCAACAGAGCACGTAGCTATATTAATTTTAATGTACACATACATGGCTTGTTGTGTACTTTTGTAGTATGCATGTGTTTTTGTGATTTATGCAAATTGCTGCTACAGACCGCAATTTCCAATTCCCACCTTTAATATAGTATGAATACAGAGAGACGTTATTATTCTTGGTTCATCCAATGTTCCTCCAGTTCCCAAGTGCTGATATTGCCGTGTAAGATGGTTGACGCTTTCTTATAGTTCAGTACTACTGTCTACCATCATGCATGCCCAACTAATAGCGGGCAGCTACTCATATTGAAAAGTGACATCCTCCTTTAAAATGTGCAGATTTATGAAATGCCTGCTTCTACCTACACTGAAACAACACCGTAAAAATACAGTGCAAGTTGTAACACTGGAGTAATTCAGGTATATACGTTCAAACTGGAAGCTGATTCTGAGGAAAAGTATTGACACAGAAAACCACAGGTTGACAGGTTCGGTACCTTAGGCTTGTTATTTATGAAACCCCAGCTGTCTGAATCTGTGTTTTTGAGTCTGTCATCAGTAGCCTGCAGTTTCAAGGTGGAAAGCTCAGCCATGGTGCTGACTGATTATTTTTGCTCATAATAAATCTTCCTTAAATACACCATATGGACCTGTTAACAAAGTTGATTTTAATTGGAGTGGGTCTTTAAAGTTGATATGTATGCAGGTATGGTTTGGATATGTAATTTATTCTAGCATTTGCAATGAACACAGTAGCAAAATTCAAGGTAAGGAGTCATTGTAATTTAATGAACTAGTGTATGCATACATACAGACTGGGGATTTTTCCTTCCACACACTGTAAATGCAACAACATTTAAATGCATTTCAAACACAGTAGCCATAATGACCAAGTTAAAGTCTTCTTTCAGTCTTATGAATATGTTCTGCCAGTGAATGTAAGCTTTTATTATTAAAAAACTATGTAAACATGTTATATATTTAAGAAACACAGACATTTAATTTGCTCGATTGATATATAGCACAATATTATTGTAGGTTTTCCCACAGCATCATTTAGGTTTCACACTTTGTTTAGACTAATTTCCTTTCATCAGGGCTCTTAGTATTTTACACAGAAAAGGGAAAAAATCTCCCTTGTGATAGTGTTGCAACTATCCAGAGTTCCTCAAGTGCAGTTCTCCCAGGGAACAAGGGCTCTTACCGCCCACTGTACAGCTACTAGAGGAGCCCAAGAGCAACTGTCGCAGATGAATTTCAGGAGGGAAGACTTTTTTTTTTAAACAGAGGTTCGTTAGAAGTGGGAACACTGCTGTCATGCTGCAGTGTAACTGCTGGCATTTGTTTTGAGTAGCATTCCTCGTCATTCTATTGTGTCAGCTCCCCTCCTCATACTCCTCTCCTGGCCAGTAGCTTTGTTTTGAATGTAATACAACAGTAGTCTTAACAGAGACTTGTGCACTTCACAGGTTCAGATTAAGAGTTGTCCAAGAGTCAAATCATAATGATAGGATCTTGTACACTGTCAGTACTTGATCAAATTAAGGTTTTGGCAACAGACATTTTGCTCCCAGTGACTAATATGAGCTTGAGCTTCACTCAAGCATTGTTGTAGGCAGCAGCCATGATATTGCTTTATCACTCTAGCCAAGACAAGTGGCTGCACTGCAGAAAACGTTCAGCTTAATAACCAATTAAATTCATTTTTCAGCCTTATGTTATTTTTGTTTAATCAAACAAAGCAAAATCTTAGTCCTCCGTGTGCATCAGCCCACGCATCAGCTCTCACTGTCCAAATTTTATCTCCACACCACACTATGAAAACAACCGACATCCACCAGTCGATCAGGAGAATCTGAACATCACTCAGTGATTTCTTGCAGGAAACGTAGTGACTACACATTTACATAACACCCGCCTAAATAAACAGTGGAGAGCTGCAGTGCTCAGAGGGAGGTGATTTCAGAGATTGATAGAAAATGTAGCACAACACCTCCAACTCCAGATCACAAGCCAGCTCATTTTGTAATCAGTGTATTCCCTAATTGTGACCATCATCCAAACTACCAGAATAACATGTACTGGTGATTTTTCCATTAAAGACTTTCGTGGTTGCCTCGTATTCGTTTGAGCCCTATAATGAACCTTTTCATCGCCTTCTAATGAAATCTACACAAATTTGAATTGTTACTGTGATACTGTGAACTAACTTGTTAATGTGACCAATGTGCACGTTTTGGACACGATGTACTACTGCTATAAATTCACACAACCTCTTCTGTGGAGAATTTCAAGTCAAAACCAGCCTACAACCCACCTGATCTACTTTGCGAATACATTCAATGGGGACTCTCAGGGGTTTGTCAATAGATCTTGTGGAATGAGAGGAACTCTTAGGGGCTTGGAGTATTTAATTCCCCACTTGACTCAAACATATTTCGAAAAATGTATTCTCAGAAATGTTTCAGGGTAATCCTGAAAGATCTGCTGGTAATGACCTATTAAGAATTAAAATGTATTGCTTAAATAAACTAATATAACAAGACTATATTCATGACTGATTATTTTTATTGTCAGATGCTCTATAGGCTTATAACATAAACATCAGAGAGAGCACAAAAGACACTTTAGTCTTAGGATTAGCCTTCAGTTACAGAGGAACACACACAGACCTGAAAATGTTAACAGGAGATAAAGTTTAGTGTGTTGCCTCCAGTTTGTAGGAGTCTTTTCTCCAAGTTTATTTAATACCTGCAGCATCAGACGGCAGTAGGATCCATATGAGGATCTAAAGTGAGAAAGTTGCTTTTACTTACAACATAACACAGCTGTAACTTCATTATTTGCCTGTAATTAAACATTATCCTCGTCACTGAGACAGAATCGCTCAGGTTCTAGCGGTAAATAATGTGTACTGCATAGGCTGCAGTGAAATCATCATCAGAATCCTGAGCTCCATCCACAACTGGATATTAAATTTTCCCTGTCATATCAAGTTTTTTTTATTAGGGAGATTTTGCCGTTTCACAGCAGGATATTTGCAGCAGTGATGTTATTGTGTGTATGTATGCGTTCTCACAGAATTGTCAATATTGAACTCATAAATAAACTATGGATGTTTTGCCTATGGGTTAATTTTTTCCCCTACAAACACTCCACAGCATCTCTTCTCCTGGGCTACTTTAAACGGTGGCAACCCAGTGTGCCTGTATTAGTCAGTGTACAACAGATACTTAGTATTTTTTGCTGTAAAATAAGGGCCAATTCCTGCTTTTGCCATCAGTTTGCACAGACCAGTGTGTTCCAGTTTGCGGTAATGTTTGTACTGAACACAGAAACAGTTTTTCCAGGATATAGCAGCTGCTTACAGACTGTCCTGTAACAGTGTGTCAGTAAATATTCCTGAGGTGTGTTGAGCACAGTGGGCGAACTTAGCACGGGATTTCTGGGGATTTTAAACCTTCCCACTGAAGCTCCTCCGAAGTCTGGCAGTGACTACTTCAATTACAACTCGTTTAATGGTGAATTATAAAAGTGGGGATGACTGAGAAACTCCTCATGCAGTCTCCACTTTTTAAAAAAAGCACTTGTTTTGAGCACAACTTCTCTTCCTTGCACATGTGCAGTCGGAGCACTTGCAGTGTGTATAGTTTCTGTCTGCATGAAGAGAATCTGCAGAGGTTGCAGATTTGGCTGGATGACAAATTTTACACCATGTGTATCCTAAAATGGTCTTAAGAATCCAAAGTATATCCATATGCGACTTCTGAACTCTCCTATTGACATAGTTTTCAACTACCCTCTATACCACAATAGCATAATAGAATTCTTGAAATTCAGCAGTGTCTTTTGCATTTCATGTGCCATCCCAGGATTTTCTGTGGCCCCATCTTACCACCTCATTTTCTGTAGATGCCCCTGTCCCTAAGTGGTCAATTGTTTTTAAAGTTTTGTTGTTAAAACTCCATTTATGTGTGAGTACACAACATTAAAATGTAATAAATATCCTCTTTTCGTCCCTCTTATCCCATTTCCACTATGTGAGCTCCCAAATTGGGCTCCATGAATAATATATGGAGAGATCAGAATAAGGTCACAGTGAACCACGGACACATGTGCGAGCTTTATGGCTCAAATTCTAAAGCAAATAATGACACGCTGGAGACAACGCTTGTCTCCTTATTCGCCTTCGTTACTGGAGGGCTGTTATTACTCTTATCTTGTCTTCACACCTCCTCCTTATTGACGCACCTCTCTCTGTCTATGGCCAAGAAGCGCGCTCCCGCCTGCGCGTCCCCCCCTCTGTCGGCACACTGAGCGGGTGTCGGCGTGAACGTCGGTGAGCTGTGAATGGACATTAATGGGGAATGTAATGTTCTTCTCTCACTGCCTGCTTTCTTCTGTCATTCCAGTCCCTGCAACGGAACCCGGGTAAGTTTATTTTCTGCAGCTTGGACATTTACTGACAGACAAGCTGCCGTGCTTTTCTTCTTTACATTCATAGACCGAAATTGGAAGTACTTTCTAGACACAGCGAGATCTCTGTGCAGCCTAATGGGTGCACATTAGGCTTAATTGATATGGAAGAAATATGATGTCATCCTAATTGGCTTTTGCACATTTCTCCTATATTGTCTCTGTACATTTAGAAACCTAAGCAGAGCCTCCACCTTAATGCTAAGCATAACTATTTTCTTGCCTGTAATTCGATAAAGTCTGGACTTAATGTTCATGAAGACTTTGACATAATCTGTCTTTTCATATTTATCTTTAAAAAATTTAATAATTGCACCTGAGGAGTTAGATCCTTCAATTTTCCCATTTTTATTATCCATTCGCCCCCTGAGATATAAGACAGTTACTTCTGTACATTAAATCAGTGTGGTTTTAATTATGTAAGAGAGAAAACAACACATTTGTAGTCCTATTTATTTTGTATTGACTGACTAATACCCAGATCTCTAATAGAAAGGGTTCATCAAGAGGATGCAATAATGAAGAGATTCATCTTCTTCTGAGGAATTCATCAGGAAGCACAGGCTCTCTAGTGGCTCCATGTGTGTTTGTGAATGTCCAGTGTGTCCACATACTGTGTCTGCTCACAATGAGCTCAATATCCGAGGCAGATTTTATTAAAAGTTAACAATGTGCTCCCCACATACCTGCTGAAAATTCAACCGGGAATTTGTTCTGCAGTAGCGAAATGGTTCTTTGACCAGCTGCAGGTTCACTTGCTTTGCTGGACCAACCCATGGAAGATCAGTCCCACAACATTATGTCTAATGTGATGAAGAAGGAGGATGTGTGTGATGGAGAAAAGAGAGAACGTAGCATGTGAGGGAAGTGTGTGTGTGTGTGTGTGTGTGTGTGTGTGTGTGTGTGTGTGTGTGTGTGTGTTGCAGCATCTGTGCAGGATTCATTTACTGTCAGAATGGGTTGGTGTGATAAAGAGACAGTGGGGCTTGAGAGACTTATTAGCTTTTTCATGTGATTCTGAGGACCCATCGTGCGCTGAGTGTGTGTGTTTGTGCCACCCTATCGCCACCCAATAGTGGACCATTTGGTAAAAATTAAGATTAACTTAAATGGTGATTTTTTTAACATCTTGATGGCAATATTTAAAAATCTTTTCTGCACATGGCAGTATGGTAATTATCAGAGGAGCACTGTGGCAGTGGAATAAAGTATGCTTAGCACATGGTTGTGGTTATGCAATGAAAACATTTGGCTAATAGAGAAAGACTGCGGTCAATAGAGATGTGAGCATTAGGACTGCAAGGCTGGTCTTGTCCCAAATGTCCTGGACACATTAAATGCACACCCACCATCTACTATCTCTCACTACATAAAGGACATAAAGTACATTGTCTTTCTCTGGAATTACCATTGGTATAGGAAATACATATAGATTTAATTCCCATGGTACTGGAGGCATGTATGCGTTGACACAGTAAAGTGTCATACCCTCGTCAGAGGCTCAAGGACAGTATTGAGGACCCTCTTGTTTATTGCCTTTAAATATTGTAGAAGGTTTCCATGCTGGGCTCATTTTGGCCGAGGAGGCGCATTTACTCAAGGTATTTAATTACAGTGGGGGAGTTATCTTGGAAAGAAAAATAATGGCTACCAATGATGAGTAGGAGAGTCAGATCAAGGACGCGTCGTGCTGGTGATGGTCTGAGGCCACAGAGCAATAAGCATTCAGTGTAGCTTACGCTGTAGCTCCCTGCCAAGTGATGGGGAAACACCAGGCCCTCGTTTTATTTCTTCTTAACTGATACTTGAACTCAGGCTGTCCGCTGATATCAAGTGCTGTTTTGATGTCAAAAATCGCTTTTCCTTTTTTTAAAACTGGACATACTATAATAAAGCTGGTGCAGGTGGTAATTTTTTGGCCTCATTCGGGGGAGATTCCATAATAATCTTTCAGCATTTTATAATTCAAGTGGTCTGACAGGAAGCTAGACTTCTGCACCTACTCTTGGCAGCGTTTTTGAACAATAGAAAAACCAGCCTGTGATGGGAGACCTTAACCAATCAAAGGTTCTTTCACCCAGATCAGCTGAAATAGCATGAACTGCAACAAAGTCCACAATTAGAGTAGAACATGGTGGGAAAATGGGTTAGATGGAGAACTTTAACTCGATGGGGGTTTTCAAACTTGGGTGGAGCCTCAAGTAAATGTGAGAGATTCAAAGATCAAGTCTTAATTATCCTGAGCTGCTCAGAGACTCATCCAAGCCACGTTCACACACTCCAGACATTAAAACTCATGGTCCCACCAAGTTTCACCTTGAGTTCTCGCTGAAGAATAGACATCCCATGTTGACCACATCTTCCCAACCATTTTCCCATGTAGACTCATTGTTTTTGTTTTTTTTCTCACTGCAAATTGTTATTAGCATTGCACAAGTTGTCTCACCACAGTCTCTATGTTGTTTACAGCTACGTCCCCATGAGATCATGTGAGGTGGTGCTCTCTTCCCTGATTGCTCCCTCTGGCACCATATTCTTAATAAAATCCTGCAGATGCGCTGTTATTTCCAGTCTCGTTGGCATGTGTGTCTAAGATTAAAGAAAAGAATATATGTGAAGTTTCTCCTCGTGTGTGATGCAACAGGATTTCAAAATCTGTTACAACTTTAAAACTCCTGTAGTGTGAGCCTGGCCTTAGGACAGCGAGGAGAGAGGAAAGAGCTGCCGGAGGGGGACTGCACTTTCAATTTTTTTTCTAGTTTTCTGCCCATCCCAGCTTTAAGTAGGCTGTTCAGCATTATTCTTTTATGTTTAATATGAAATTGTAGCCATGCTTAACATCATAATTGTCAGCGTGGACATCGGTGCCCACACCATTCAGTCATTTATAGTCAAGATAGGTCTGGAGACATAATGCGTGCCCCAGTAACTGTAACAGATGGATTACAGTAAATGCATCCAAGTTGCTTTATTCTAATTTTTATAAAATTTAATGATTTCTATCATGCTGGGAATTGTACATGCTTCTGCAAGCACATTATTTCACTTCAAAACCCCTTCTAATAATAATAATAATGATAATGCATTGGTTTTATATAGCGCTTTTGTAGGCACTCAAAGATGCGTTACATTGCATTATTCATTCACTCCATACTCAATGGTGTTAAGCTACGTATGTAGCCACAGCTGCCCTGGGGTAGACTGATGGAGGCAAGGCTGCCAGTCTGTGTCATCGGCCCCCCCAGTCACCACTAACAACGCACTTGCATACTGCATTCACCCAGGCTTCCTGGTGTTCCCTCACTGTCTCCCATCCAGGTACTGACCAGGCCCAACCTTGCTTAGCTTCCGAGATCTGACGGGATCTGGCATCCACAAGGCAGTATGGCCAGAAAAATCAATTTTTTTTTTTACCTTTCTAACATGTCCACTTGGTGTTTTTTATATAATAAAAGATGTATCACGAGCGAAATCAGCAGTCAACACCATGGCTGAGCATTTCCACCTTGAAAATGCAGCTTACCAATGACAGTCTCAAAGGATGTCATGCATATGTCGTTAATATAAGGGACCAATCTTGCAGGGTGGGGCTCTCTGTATCATAATTCTATAGAGCAACATTTATACCTAGATTAATCTAATATTACAACTTGCCATTGTGTAATGCAGAGTAGTTTTACAGTGTTTGAGTCGTAGGTGAGCTGGTGTGCTGCAGTGAGTGAAGAGAGCAGCAGGAACTTCAAAGATCTGCACATTCTAGTGGAAGCAACAGTGAAATGTTACATCTAATCCATTTTACAGCATGAAGGGATTATTTTCATCGAAAAAAGTTCTAAATATGTCACACAGAGATGAGCTTAAAGTGGTTAAATCAACAATCGGTGAGGGGCATTGTATCATTAAGGCTTCATATCTCGATCTGACACATTTTATATCAGCCCATTGCCAAGAAATACTGCTCATTTTTGGAGAGATTAATGGAAAACCTGCAGGCTTAGATCTTGCAATATTTTCATAGCTTTACTTATATACTGTAGCTGTCAGCCAGGTTCTAGAGAAACTAAAGCAAAAGCAAACTCCAGTGAATTCTACAATAAGTAAAGCAAACACAAAGAGAACAATTAGAGCAATCAAAACATGAAATACGAGCAGACCCAAAAAGAAAAAAAAATTGGCAACAGAAACTGGAAAAAATATAATAGTCAAGGGTGCAGCAGTATAAACAGAAGCACATGTCAAGCACTCACAAAAGCTCTTCATTCCACTAATTCACCCAGAGTACATTATGGTAGCCCATGTGAGAAACAATAAAAGCATCCTTCCAACTCAGTGTTAATCTGAACATGGCATTGATCTCTGCACATCGTTGACCCCAACCATGAGAGGTAGTTGAAAAACGTGTATTTGTCGATGCTGAATCACCTGGGTGTCATTTTACCAACTTTGACAGGTGAATTTCTATCTCTGACAGAAAAAGTGCCAAACTAAATACAATAGATGAGCCAAACTGTAGGTGTAGAAGATGTGTTTGATTGATCTGACAATGATATTTAACCAGTGTTTTCTGTCTGTTTATATAGAGCAGGAATGGTGTGTGGTTGGTGGCCTGATGGATTTGAATGATGAAGTTTACTCATCTAAAAAAAACCACTGAAATGTTGATAATAAGTGCGGTTTATATGGTTGGTACACAGAAAAACACAGCATAGCTCAATGTTTTTAATTAGACCCGCTGTCTCTGTTTTTATACCACTCAATACTTCGCTGATACTGCTGTTAGCTCTTTGCTGTGCTGATAAGATCAAATAATGCTACCACCGTCAAAGCAAACAGGCTGATGTTTTTTGATTGGACAGGAGTTGTTTGCTTTTTCTTTACTCTTTATATTTGGTTTGTCCTTGGATGTGACTGAGCTGTCTTTACCTCATAACACAATTTCATTATAGGACAAATGCTATTTGTGTCGTTTCTCTTATTGTTCCACTAAGTTAATTAGATTGAGACTGGTACATTTTTCATTAAAGTCTTGGCTTACATAGTTTTTTTGTACTTTCCTCTGGCTACTAACAAAGCCCAGACACATATCCGATACACAGCTTGTCACTGACATGTCACAGAGGCAAGAGCCTCAGTCAAAGTTGGTCTGGATACATCTTACTTATTGATGCCTTTTTCAACTTTCTATCTTTTTTTCAGTGCCTGCTGCGAAGAGAACTGCACAAATGCTCTTCAGCTACCTTAAAACACACACAGCCTTCAGGAATCTATGTTTAATTAATTGTCACCAATCCATGGCAGATGAGAATTCAAATTAGGGGTTCTTACGCCAACATTAGCTGCCAAAAGGAACCAAATGCTAGACAGCTGTCATTGTTTTTTTCATGAATCTTTGAAGACATTTGAAGGCTCTTCAAACCAAGACAGCAAAAAGCAAACATAGCAATACGACCACAGGATTCTTGTTTGCGTGTGTGTTTGTGCGGGAGAGAAAGACAAAGATACATACATATGGTAATAGAGGAAGAAGCAGATGGAAGGACACCTATTTGCTTGTCTTAGTGGCAGGAACGAATTCAGGGGATTATACAGAAGTGAGTCCTAACTCTGAATAACCTGTAGGGGTTAAAATAGTCGACCTGAAGAGATCATCTATCATCTGGCCATATCTAATAGAATGGACTCTCTCCTGGACCTTGAGAGATGGTCTCTCCCTGTGGCAACTTATATGAAATTGACTCCTAATGGAACAAGAGAAAAACTCTAAAGCCCCATTGGTGGCGCCAAAAGCAGTATTGTCCATTACATTGAGTGTTGGAAGGGAAAAACAACACACAGTACTAATCTTACCGTTGTAGAGCTCTATGCACCGGTAGGAAGTAAAAGTTTGTATTTAGGCTGGAATGGAAGGATGGGATCATGTATGTCCATCCATCCTAATGTTCTATGTCTGCTTATCCTCCTGGGGTTGCACTAAAGAAGCAGCCCACCAATGTGAGTCCTAAAAGTCCCTTTTCATTTTTCCCAGAGAAAGTGCTCGAGACCAGCTCCAAAACTTTCTCTGTCATGCTTCCCCATTGGAAGCTTAGAGCTCCTCTAAGTTCCAAAAGATGCCAAGTCATTAAGTCATGTCTCCCAAATGAAACTGCTAGTTATGCTTTACCCAACCAGACACAAAAGGCTTTTCTGCTGTATTCCATACTTTGCACCTCTATCTGTGTGATAAAAAATTCTTGCTCTTTGCTGGAGCCCATTTCACCAAATTTGTAACATGCAGTCAGTGAATGGAGACATACTGTCATCATTTTCCATCATGTTAAGTTTGAAACATTCAGTTAATAGAAAATGTTTGTACTTACATAGAACGATTCACAAATGTATCTGCAATTTCTGAGCATCGCCACCATTAGTAATCTGTGCATAAATGGTGCTTTTGTTTTGAGAAATGGGCTGCTGAGTCCTGAAAGCCTCAGTAGCATCACAGAACATTTGTTTGTATTCTGTTCCCAAGGAGACTTTGACTCATTTTATCTTCTACTGCTACATGTTCTCCCCTTTGTTCTCCATGTGAAATGGCTGTTTACCACCCTGAAACAAACTAAAGGTGTTACTTTTATCCACTCATTAAAAAATAAGTTGTTTTCGGATGCTTTCTGGAATCACAGTTTTCAGCATTGTCTCTTTTAATACCCATATTACCGGGATACCATCTGTGCCTTCTAACATCATTACAAATAATTCTTTAAAAAATAAGTCTCTTTAATGATGTAACAAGGCTATTGAGGAGTTTTAGTTCAGGTTTCAGGCACCAAAATGACCATTAAATGTTGGTTTGGTTTACAGTGAAACACACAAGAACAAGGAGCAATGGTGATACAGTATGTGCTCAGTGATCATGCCTTTGTAAAAACAGTGTTGACTGCTGCTCTAAAATACATTGTCCAAGCTGCTTACAAGAGCAAACAGTTGGATTTATGCCTTTCTTCCATATTTGCATCCTGCCATTCCTTTTCCATCTGTCAAGCTTTGATATATTTATTAAAAATAGATGAAAAGCTGAACAAACAACAAGCACAAAGGGGCTTGTGGATACTGGGAGCTGTTAAGGTTGTGCTTTGCAAATACTGCGGAAAGGCTGCATTTCTCTCCAACTTTTGAAGGACAGACAAACTTACCAACCACCATCGCCCAGTGAAAGTAGAGTTGCTTGGATGCCAAAAAAAATCAATTTGTCAGATGGAATTAGCTGCAGGGCAGTGCGCATCTTTCACTCTGCCTACATACAGCATCTGCCTTTATGTAAAACAGCCTTTAAAATAGGATCTGCAAAAAATCTGATCTCAAAATCTGTGCTCTATTATACAGACTTGACATTCATGAAAGCTGATAGTTGAAATACGGGCTCTTTCATTTGATTAGTAAACACAAAATTGCCTATACTCATTCTTCTCACATAAATACTTGCCCCGTGTGTCAAAGAAAGGTTAAATGAAGATTTTTCCTTCATTGTGTAACTTTTATTAATTTTAGATTTATGCGGGTTTTTTGGTGTAAGCAGTGCCTTTTTCGTGATAGTTGCAAAACATGCAGAAGGGATCAGGGGCACTTTGTAGTCCAGCGTTGTCTGGCATGTACTGTAAGCAATACACTCTAAAAAGTATATCTAGCGCTACTCTAGTAGGAGTCTTACAGGTCTGAATACAAATTTCACACCGGCTTTTCCCAGGGGCTCTCTTCAGTTTGGGCTGAAACAACTTCGAGTTTAAAAGGTCTATTAATTCCCTCTGCTGACAGTTCCATTTCAGCTCATTTTCATTTGGGAACAAAAGTTGTGTGTCAGTTCATGAGTTCTTGGTGGACCATTGAGGACAAAAACGCTGAACTATTTCTGAATGCCTGATAAATGACGAGCACTTGATCTGATGTTGCGAAAGTGATGCGCCCAATTTTAGTGGCTCGACTGATTCACATGAGTGAGGTTGTTTGAAAAAAAAGAAAATGAAGTATCTGATTGTGCGGTTCTTGTCCATTAGTCATCCCATGAGAATTTACCGTGACCCCAGCGACCCACTGCAGCTACTTTCAAAGCTGTTAACTTTTTATGTGTGGGAGGTTTGTAGATGCAGGCAAGATAATGCTGCATGAGTATTTCTGTTTGACTGTGTGTTTGTGAGTTGTGGCGTAACTGTGAGTATTATTACTTCTTGCAGCCTGCAACACATTGATATCGCTTTCTGCTTCTAATTGATACACTTCACAAGTGTGTTCAAAGGGCACAATTACTTTGTATGTTGTGTGTTTTGGAGAATGTGTGTGTTTATAAGACACAGACGATAAAAACCCAGGTTTGACCCAGATTTGGTGTAGAACTTTGTTGTTCCATAGTGAACAGAAGACACATTAAGACAGTATGTATTCACTCTGATGTCAGTATCGGGTAATGACAACAAAGTGGCTTGACTTGATAACAAATGCTGTTCTTTTAGCTTTGCAATGGCTTTTTTCATAGTACACAGCATTGTAAAGATTTTTTTCTTTCCAGTGACTCATTTGAAGACTTTGTTTGGAATTTATAAAATGACTTCAATTTGAATTTCAAAAGGAAATTGAAGGAAGACAAGGATTTTTTTTTTAAAGGACATTATTAGTTATAAGGGCTTGGTTTGGGTTGAGTTAATGGATAAAAAAGAAATCACAGATTAAGTTAGAAGCTGTGGTATGATGAACATCTATAACAATACATGAGATGAACGACTGACATCAGTAATTAAGAAATTCAGTATCTTATTACAAATTGTCGAGTTGGTCAGTGTTAAATTTACAAGAAGCCCTCATTATGTGACTTCCTCTTTGTCTTATTTATGGGAAAACTGACCTAATCTTTCTACCAGACTCCTTTAAGAGGAATCTATAATTGGCTTTACATTATAAGTGAGTATAGAGTGTCGTGCAGTGATGAATGTTGCAAACTTTGTCAACTCCAAATTCTCATCTCAGCAAAGCCTTAAGAGTGGAAGTCTAGAGGCAATTACAACTAATGCACTTTCTAATAAGTCCAAAGTAGAGGACAACAGAATGAAGTAAATAAATAATAAATGGCAGGAATCTAAAATGTAACAAGCTTTGTTTCCTGCATCTCTGAATTTTCACCAACAACATGAGCTGATAAAATACAGCAGAAAGTGTTGCATGTCTTTGTCGACGTGTTGTAGACCGTTTTTTAAAAAACATGAAATTTCCTTTTCTTTGTTAAAATATCTCAGTCATTAGCGAGAAAAGAGAATGTAAGCTCTAAATGCATTGTTGAAAAACTTGTTTTGTACTGTTGTTGCTGTGACAACTGAAGCCAATTGTCAACACTCCATATGTCCTATTCTTCTCCAATGGGACGGCAGAATTGCATTTCACCATTTGGAACCCGCCTGTCCATTTGGAGATGGCTCCAGTCTGCAAGGAATAAAACTTCGTCCACTAAAGCACTTGAGAGCTTGTGTCAACACAGTAGTGAAACTCCAATAATAGAATCCATCACACTACCATAAGGAGGCATGTTATTGGTCCAAAATTTATTCTGCTGCGTGACAACGACCCCAAACATAGAGACATGAAGAGCAAGCGAGATGAAGAACTCGGAGTCCAGCACCAGATGGTGTGACTCCTGCAGAGCCCTAATAGCAACGTTGCCAAGTCACTACGGCATTACAATAAGAAACAGGAGTGACTGAGATCCACCAAAGAACTGTGGAGAGTTCACCAAGATAACTGTAACAACCAAACTGCCATGTTAAATACCATGTGCAAGTATAACTAAGAAAACTGGTGGAGTTTGGGATTCAAAGGGTGATTGTAACAGATATTGATTGCTTTAGATTTTTATTACTGAATAAGCCATTGTCAGTCTATATAATTGTCATTTTATCCATTAGGTATATATTTATTTCGTGAAAAAAGAGAATTCTAAAAGACTTGTTTGCAGTGTGAGCTATGGGACTGCATACTTATTCACTGTACGACAATAATGTTGTGAAGCATAGTAATTCATTTCAGGTCACTACCAGTTCAAACTGAGGTCAGTACAAGATACATTAGTTATTTTACATGATTGCACTTTAGGAAAAAAAAATCCTTTATATCAAACATAAGCACACTTAGCTCTTTGGCCTGTGTAGTAATAATGCAACATTCTCTTCTCTTCTTTTCTCTTCTCTTTGAAAAAAAAATCAAAACAAAGAGTATATAACATTGCATCATGTTAGTCTGGAGGCCCTCCAAGCAGCGGGGTTCAGTAGTCTTCTGAACCCAGTCACATATAAGACCTAAAAATTCACTACTCCAACAGAGACTACAAAAATCACAATAAGGAGCACTTTGTTCCTGAGCTTCCTTACCTGCTGAAAAAAACTGCATCGAAAGCCAGAAATCTCTAAGCCTTATCAACTAATTCAATTGGTAGTTTGTAATTTATTCAGTCCCTTGCAGCTATGTCATTCTTAGCATATTTCCATTCTAAAGCTGCATGTTTCAGCACTCAGAGCCTTTTCCCCTCACCTTGCGGGTTCTAATCATTCATCTGTTTCCAACAGTTGGGAGCATGCAGCTTGTGTCAGCAGGAACTCCAAAGAAAATTGGATCATCTTACTCACCTTTTCAGAGGGTTTTATTATTTGTTTTCTATCTAATGTCAGTAATAGATTGCAAAAATCGTTGAATCAAAACATTAGCATATAATTAAATACACAAAGGATACCAAAAATTGCCTTTATTGTCTACTTCCTGTCAGGCATTAATACTTCTTTAATCATCACTCTAACTAAAACTCTTTTTTTCACCAGAATGAGGCTGTGACTACAACCTTGGTCTGCACCAAAAACCTGCAACTGAAAATATTGGTTAGTTTTCAGGCAAACTCTGGTCTAGTGAACAATGCACCAGTCTTATTTTTCATGATAAAGTTAAGCTGTTGCGATGATTTTTTGAAAATGTTTTGCTTTGCTTTCATTGATGATAAATGAGCTATCAGACTGTAATGTTGAGCAACAACCTGTTTAATTCAAAAACCATCTAAACGATCCTTTTCATCATATTGATGTTTCCTTGTCGTCTGTATGAAACAGAACACGATTGCAGTATATTGGAATAAAGGAGGAAATACCTTTAAATAACTCTGAAAATTGAATTTCCACATAAACATGTTTCCGTTGACCTCCCTATAATTTAGCCATTTGCTCTGTTGCTTCCACCCAGTCCATTTACACTTGCAAGATAACTCGTGTGGAAACAAGCGAACATGGGCAGAAGATATTAGCTCCTGCTGGTTTGAGGAACTACGAATGAGGTGCACTTAAATTACATTCGTGTGGCTGATTATGTTAGCATTTAGGGTAATTTAGATATATAGATTCATGATGGAGATGTGGCAAAATGTTAGTTCAGTGTTCACACATATATCTGCTGTACCTTTTGTCCGTTTTCACCAGATTAGTTGTGCAGTGCAGAGAAAAGCTTGAATAACAGTATAACAGAATGACACAATCTTTTTTCCCTTATTCGTTTGTTAAATTTAATTTAAACAAAAAACAAAAAATGTATGACCAGTTTTTAAAAATGCAGTATTATCACATGAACTACTAAGGCCTGTTTTTCTGTTAGTTACATTTTCAGTTTTTGCCATCTTCAGAGTAACTTTACATGCAACTGGACCTGTTTCTATTATATATACACCAGTCAGCCACAACATTATGACACTGACAGGTGAAGTGAATAGCATTGATCATATTGGTACTATGTGCTGTTCTGCTGGAAAACCTTGGATTCTGACATTCGTATGGATGAAACCTAGACACCAAAATAAACATTTTCCCACAACAAACACACTCCCTCATGCAAATGGAAATCCCAAATGTCACTGGCCTACCCCCGCAGGAAAATGCACCCCACCACATGGAAAAAACATCAAACAATCAGAAACATGTTGAGGCACATTGCAATAACCCAACATGTTGATTTAACTACAAACTTCCGACACCCCATTGTGATCAAGCATCAGCAGGATGCACTGGAACAAGTTTGATTGACAGAGACCTCACTACACAAGCCAGAGTGCCCAAAAGATCCAGTGCAAACGTCCTGGTGCCAGACCCCATAGGACACCCTGAGAGGTCCTCTTGTCCATGCCCAGTGGTTCAGAGCATTTTTGACCACATAAGGTGGGACCAACACAATATTAGGCAGGAGGTCATAATGATATGCCTGATCGGTGTGTATATGACCAGTTTTAAAGGAAAGCCCTCAACAGAGTGCAGTTTAAACAGGTATTTTTCTGTGAACCTCCATTCAACTATTAAGCCTCACAAAGATGACTAAGCCATGTGAAAGACATCGGGGAGGTTGAAGTGTAAAGTACAGAACAGAAATGATTTGCATGTTGCTACTGCTAGGTTTTAACTGTAAAATTCTTGGTTAAGGCTTGGGAAGATTATAGTTTTGAGTAATTATTTAAAAAAATCAATTTGTCATATCTGGTGTCTCTTTTAAATATTTAAAATCCCTCCCTGGTCCTTGATGTAATCCCTATTTTAACCATGTCCTACCCCATTTTAAGGTCCTACCTTAAAATGGCTTAGACATAATTCAATACCATTACATCCTCTCGAATGTGCAGCTCATATAGTCCCTTTGTATCTCTGAACTCATCTAGCGCTGATTGCTGGAGCTCGAGCACACCAGCTCACCTTCAACTCTGCTCAAACGCTGTAAAACTACTTGACTCTACACAATGGCAAGTTGTAATTATGGTATCATTTTGCCATATATACCAAAAACTGAAGAAGAAGAAGAAGTAGAAGAAGAAGAAGAAGAAGAAGAAGAAGAGAAAGAAGAAGAAGAAGACGAGTACAGACCCCATTCCACAATCTGACAGGATTGCTTCCTTAGGTTTGCTACATATGAAACCGTAGAAGACTGAATCTTCACAGTCTCGACTTTCCCAAAAAGTTTTAGAGACTGTCATGAGTACACTGTAGTTTAAAGGTGGAAATGCTCAGCCGTTATGTTGACTGCTTATTTTTGCTCATGATGTGTCTCCAAGCAAATTAAAAACCTTATGAACAAGTCAACAAGGTAAAGAAAAACAATTTCTGTTTACCCAAAGGGTTCTTTAATCTTATCTGTATTACAAGTACTTTAAGTCATCTAGACCATAAATTTGCTTTGCATGCTTTAGATATAATGTATGATAATAAATAATGCATGAAAACAAGTAAAATACCATCAGCAACATCTTGCAGATAACAAACAGATGTTGCTTCATTTCCTACGGACATATTGCTATTACAGCTGATAAACATAATCGGCATAGAAAGCTAAGGACCCTGAGCTGGTGGACCCAAAACAGAAGTGCAAGAAAAGTTCTTATCATATTTTGGGCAACACAAGACAATGCATTGTTACTGAACCTTTTCTATGACGTTGGTAAAGGTGGAAATTATGTATTTAACAACTTATGCTGATGTCTCTTACTCTTTTTAAAGACCGTGCACTTTATAAAACCAATAATAAAGCAACATTTAGCCTGTCTGTCTGCTGATACATTCATCAGGAGTTTTCAGATTCTGTTTTTCTCCATGGAGGTTCATATTGCAATTCATCAAGACCATACTTTTCCACTTTATCACTGTGATAAGTGGATATATTAACTGTCGGATGTTGGTATTAGGCCAGTAATTATAGAAAACTACACACCAATTATGTGAAATATTTAAATAATACTCTCATTACCTCAAAATATCACGAGGCTCTTTAACCCTAATTTGCTGAGAGATAACAACTTCTGCTCTTTCCTGGCAGTTGCTGTAGGCAAACAGATTTCTTTGAAGTAAAATGGCACAGCTCCAGTGTCAAACTCCAGTTTCCCACAAGCTTAGCCTCCTGACAGCCCACCTCTTTATCTCAAAAATTATCTAAGAGGCTGTTGGTAATAATGCAACAAAATATAACACTAGTCCCAGAGAAATGTATTATTCCTGCCTTGCCCACCTACTTCTTCTGTCACACGGCTGCACTGTATGCTATGTTTGTGTAAAGACTCTTCCTACACTGATGAAGTGCAGGATATGAGTCTCAGGAGAGAATATCTTCATTTTTCCAAAGCCAAATGAAATAACATCTAACTGTCAGGCATATTATGTAAAAGAGGCAACACTATCCATAATACAAACTTTATACTTTAGTAATTTATCTCTCTTCCAACTCAAGGTGCTCTTTGTAATTAATGACCAGAGAGTACAATTTATACTTGAGTCTGTATTCGTACAAGGACTGGCTGTTGCCAAAACACCTTTTAAAAGAGTCTGAATTATGTAATGAATTATAAACAGGGAAATAAGCATCTTAATGTTACAATATATTGCTAAATGATTTAAAAAGCTCTACAGACATTTGCAAATATACATGCAGATTTATTGGAATGTATTTTAATTAATTATTGAAATATATACTTGGAATGTTTTTTCGCCCTTTCAAGCTTTTTTGTGGTGGCAATTTTCTGTGTGACGGTCTTTTTCATTGGCATAATCCCAACGATTAGTACAAAGCAGCAGCTCATGCGGACAAGGAAAATGAGGACATTTCCGAGTGCACCAACGTTTTGGTTGAAATGTCTGCAACAGTGCTCTAAAAACAGTCAGGTGATGTGACGTGGCTGCAAATGGGCGGTTGCCGCTATTGTACATTCACATGATTAAAAATAGACACATACATCACAGACATTACAGCTAAAACATGTCACGCTTCACTGAATTCACATGTTTTTCTTTAAATTCTTCTTTGAGGGAGTCCTGGGCATACTGTAGTGCAGTATCCATAAAATTGACTTGACCAGATGTCTTTTTACGCCCTTGTGAGAATGAGTCGACAAATTCTATTTTGTAATGTTCTCAACAGATCTCAGTTGACTCATATTCTACCTGGCTGGCTGCAGGTCTGTTGTCTAGATTCTGTAAAAGTCTATATGCATGAATATACTGTAGGCCTACTAGGTCCAGAGGAGAGTTTCTGTGATTAGCCTAATCTCACTGATATGAAAGAGATGTAGAAAATACAAGAAGCGTCCCTCATTTTCATGATTTCAATGTACTGTAGTCAAATTCAACAGCACCACCTCCAAAATGACACTTATTATAAAAGTGAACTTCATCACAACCTTCATGAAGATGGGGTTTCTTGCAGGGCTGTTGCACTAGACTGCATTAGTTCTGACTAGATGTACCTAACAAGCTGCTAGCAGAGTGTGTGCTGTGTGCTAGACTCATTCCCTCAGTAACCTGGTGATTTGGACGAGCACACAGAGGCAGGATTGGTGGGTCCTTGTGCTGTCAGGATGTTCAGCGACGTTGAGAGGAAAATGAATTTCACGCAACTGTATGTGCCCAGTGCCTCCCTGCAATTTCGCCATCCCCCAGACGTACGGATGTTTGTGTGGTTGTTTGGATATGTAGGGCTGCGTGCCACAATGTCAGAAATGTCAAAATCCTGTAGGGGGCTTTAATCAAGGTAAACAGTGGATTAGCGTGTTCAAAGACAATGTGCTTTGATTCGGCACTGTCACACTGCAGATTAAACATGCCACCAGTCACGCTGCCTTCAAAGGCACCCAATCAATTGACAGGGAAATGCCTTCATGCAGTCTGAAAGACACTCCTCCTGACAAACGCATTCATTTTAAAGTCAGCATAGACTGAGCTTTTGGCATTTACTGTTAGAGCCACATTAAACCTGTATTGTTGATGGATCCAAAAAAATGTTCTGGTGGGAGATTTCCTGTAATTCACGGCTCACCAGATAAAGGCTTCTGCTTGTTTCTACAATTATGGATTATGTCTGATAGCATTTTTGTTCCACTTTGCAGTTGCTGTAACACATTCAACAGTATTTGTGTTTGTTTTTAAAATCACCAAAGTACATTATGAGTTACTTGTTAAATATATTTCTAATGCTAACTTTAATCTGTAGTGACATTGCTGTATATTGAGGAAAACTCAATGTTAGCTTCTTGTTTCTCAAAATCATATTTACAACAATATAAAGTATGTTTACATGTAATTATATTTGCAAACACATATGTATTTTGAAGGAAAATGAATCTCATTTAGACAATACACCGATCAGACATAACATTATGACCACCTGCCTACTATTGTGTTGGTCCCACCTTATGTCATCAAAAATGCTCTGAACCATTGATCATGGACAAGAGGACCTCTCAGGGTGTCCTATGGGGTCTGGAACCAGGACGTTGGCAGTGGATCCTTTGGGTACTCTGGCTTGTGCAGTGGGGCCTCTGTCAATCAAACTTGTTCCACTGCATCCTGTTGATGTTTGATCAGAATGGGGTGTAGGAAGTTTAGAGGTCTAATCAACATGTTGGACCATTGTCATGTTCCTCAACATGTTCCTGATTGTTTGATGTTTTTTCCATGTGGTGGGGTGCATTTTCCTGCGAGGGTAGGCCAGTGACATTTGGGATTTCCATTTGCATGAGGGAGTGTGTTTGTTGTGGGACAATGTTTATTTGTATGTCTAAGTCTCATCAACATGGATGTTAAAATCCAAGGTTTTCCAGCAGAACAGCACATAGTACCAATATGATCAGTGTTATTCACTTCACCTGTCAGTGGTCATAATGTTGTGGCTGATCAGTGTGTATTCTGTTAACAAAATAAGAATGCTGACGTATCTGGCAAGTTACAAGTTGTTGATAATGAACAGAAAAATTAGATATATTGGCAGAAAAACAAAAGAATACCTTGTTACTTTGAACCTTTCCAGATAATATTCACTCATTGTGACTATCATATTTAAATGGTTCTACTTAGGCATCCACAGTGTTAAAGATTTCCCTTTAAATACACGTTTGTAAAGTGATCTATCTATCACCAAATGGCACTGTTAATTTAGCCTGTGACCCAATGATAAAATATGAAAATCCTTGCTTTTTAGGGATCATGAACTCGTTGTCTGTGGCAACATTCCTGTGCACAATTACCGGAGTTAGTGATGCGTGTTTCATCACCCAGCTTTCTGCCAGAGAGGGTAGGCGGAGCCAATGTGACAGACTCTTCAACCCACCTGTGTGTGAAGTCGTGTACAGTTTTTTTTCTCTGCTTTTTCTCAGAAGACATTATTTCCTTTTGGCTTTCATTAATGGTGACCTCAACTGGTGATGCCACACAGGCCACACTGTTTGGGTCTTTGGGAACTGACAGCTGCAATTAACACTTATCATCAAAATGAAACAGAAATCTTTGAGATTGCCGCGTAACGGTTCACAGACCAAGACCTTAGTTTTAATTTATGGAAGAAAAAGCCTTCGGTGACTTAAAGCACAAGATGTGCTTATGAAAATGTGACTAAAACCGTAGTCTCCCCCCAACCTCAGCTAAAGTGATTTTGTTGTGCTTTGTGCTGAAAACTGTTTAGGAGTGAATGAGGCAGTTTTGCTCATATTGGTCTTATCTAGTTTCTGACTTCACTGTGGTGGAATTTTGGCCCACTCATCTTTGCATAACTGCTTTAGTGCAGCATAATGGGTGGGTTTGTGAGCCCACCTTAAAATCTGAGCGTCTCAGCATCTCACTGGGGTTGAGATTCAGGCTTTGACGAGGCCAATCCAAAACTGTAATTTTATTTCTTTTGAGTAACTCAGAAGTGGTCTTGTCTTGACTTGTCTTGTCTTACTGCGTAACCCGGTTATGAGCTTCAACGAGAGGGAGGCCTACAGTTTCTTGGATGTTTTGCTGGATCTTCCTAGATAAGTTGTCACCATGCTCTTGGAGGAATTTTGAATTTTGCCAGTCACCTCTGGGTAGCTTTACTTTTGTTCCATGCACTCTCAGTTTGTAGATAATGTCGCTCACTGTGGATCTGTGGAGTCCCACAGCCTTAGAAATAGCTTTGCAGCCCTTCCCAGACTAATCTATTTCTATCACCTTCCTCCTCATCTCCTCTGGAATTCCTTTTGACTTTGGCATAGTGTGCTACTGATGAGATCTTTTAGCCAACTTCATCCTCTTGAAAATGGTCTATTTAAGTAAGGATTTGACTGAACAGGGCTGGTAGGAATCAGACCTGTGTGTGTCTCACCCAGCTGCAGCCACTCATTAATGCAATTTGGTATTTTTGGATTTAGTAAATAAGGCAGCAAATCCTTTTTCACAGCCTGATGTGATGTCACAACAGGATAAGCTGAAAGGGGTGAGGGCAGCAGCAACTCAGCTGGATTTAAAGCTGCACACACTGAAACAGACCTTTTGGAATAGGGTTAAAACCAGGAGTAGCATATGAATGATAGAATTAATGATCTGTGCAATATGTAGAGCTGAAATTTAAAATATACGGACATATATATATAAGGACATAACAGACCTTTTAAAACTTAAAACTGTTATGTATTTTGTTTTAAGATCCTGCACAGTTTAGTATGAGATACACACAAGTCAGTTATTTCCTATATACACAGTAGAACATAGCCTTATACCCTCCAAAAGTGAACAATAGTTAGGTTTATGTCCACACAAGATCAAATTCCAGAGAGCCTTAAAAATTCCTCCATTTCTGACAGATTGAGCGTAGGGACCCACAAAAACCAAGTGCACACAGATTACAAAAGATATTTATACAGACTGATGCAGAAAGAACAAACTGACCTGTTCTACCAGTGCACATACTGTACACTGAGAATTGAGCATGAGAAATTCAATATTTGAAGTGAAAATACGTGCATAGTCACATCTTTCAGATTGTCCAAGACGAAAGGAGAAGAAGTCAATGAATCTTAAGTATTTAAACAGTAGACACATATTATCATGCCCCACAGCACATTTTGAAATGTCTTTAACACTGAACACCCAATAGCCAATATTACATTATCTGCAGAGTATAGCATGAACACAACAACAACAACAACAGCAACAAAATGTACTACAGCTGCTCTGTTAGCACCGATGAGTGCTTGAAGCAGTTCCATCAAATTCAGTCCTCAGGGGGCATCTCGCCAGCTAATACCTCTATCTGCATGAAGCAGGTAGAGAGAGCCACCGGCGACATGGTGGGCATTTGCTTGTGCAGAGCAACCCCAGCTGTGACACGCATAAGGTGATACAGTCAAGCCTGAAACGGGGACACAGGTCAGTGAATGAGAACAGTGACGGCTGCAAAATGCACAAGACGGTAAGCCAGCGCTCACGGAATGATGTGAATGTCAGCCTTCTGTGAGATGCAGGTCAGGGATTGTTAGTCAATAAATTAGACAGCACATGCCATCATTTAGCCATATGGAACCACATGTTCTTGCTAGAGTTCTTTAATCTGCATAAAATACTCTCAACTGTGACAGTGTGATTAAATATTAATAAGAGCTGAAAGGAAAAAAGAACACTGGATTATTAGGGAAATGTTTAGTACACGCCATGCTGTGCCCTTTACTTATTCATATGATTCATTGCCATTCCATGAAAACACAATTTGATATGTTGCTTTATGATGTTTTCGTCAAGGATGCTTTTCTGTTGCTAGAATGTTTCACTTTTCTATGATATTTTTTTCCACTTAAACACAAACAAACAACAACAAAAACCAATATTTCACCTCCTCAGAACAGTCTTCTTTGCAGCAATCTCTCCGGCCAACTTTGTCATTTACCGACACCCCCAAAAATTAAATAGACACAGCTGATGAAACCAGATAAACAGAGAGCTACATCAGCAAATGAATGTGATTTGCTGTGCCCTCATAGTGATTTATTTTGCATCTTTCCAGAGCTGTCAGTCACACAATCCGCTTTTTCACAACTCTTCTCCCTCACAGCAACTCTTGGCAGCTTGATGTCCTGCCTGTTTGTGTTTTAGAGATTGTGCTCCATGTGACAGCTGCAGCTCTCCGGTTCTTGTAAGAGGAGAAACAAGGAGAAAGGGAGAGAATTTATTTATTTTTTTATTTATTTTGCTGATTTCCAACCTTCTTAAAATTAGATTAAAGTTAATGTTGTGTATTTATACCTTATACACAGTATGTAAAAGTTTGTAGGTGCTTTTATATTTTGCTTTTGCGGCGGAGCTGTGAATGACAGACATTGGTTGAAGATGGATGAATCAAACTCTGTGGCATCATCTCTGAAAGCAGAGCAAGTGTTTTTGCATGTTTCTGCTTCGTCAGCCTCCTTGTAATCACACATTCTGAATCTACAATGCAGAGGCCGATTCATGCAATATTGCAGCAGCTTGATATTGCAGTCGCATAATAACCTTACTGCTCAAATTTTTCAATTTTGGAAACATATAGAGTCATTTGAGTGCTGAGTAAATCTGCTAATACTAGATAATGCTAATAGAGCCCATTAGCACTTACTTAGCAATGCTGGCGGCTCATTTATCTTATCACAACCCATCCGTAATGAGTAGATAATTGCGAATAATGAAAATAATGCGGCAACACTGTAAAAAAACACAAGCTAGAAAGTTACAGTATGATTTTGAAACAATGTGACAGTGAGTCAGTAAATGAAGCCCTTTCTCCAGTCTGCTGAATTCATGTGAAGGCAGTGGGTCTTTTAAGAGTAAAGGAGATCAGAACAGGCCCGATTCATGCTGGCTCACTGGAGCTTATCTTCAGATGGCCTTGAACAGTGTGTGTGTGTTTCAGAACGTTTCAGGACAAAAGCAGATGATTCCTTTGTTGCGCACAATGACAGGCTGACACTGCTCATGCATACGTCAATCACTGCATATGCATAAGCGCTCAGACGCACACTTTCAAACAACACTCCTCACTATGCCCACACTGTATGTCTAAATATATGTTTGTGCACAACACTGGAAGAAAATGGTATTCAGATGCACAGCTGAGATTACAACAATACAGTAACAAAGAGTGTGAAAGAACTGCAGCGGTAATCATCATTTATCTATCTGCACAAAGTAATCTGCATTTTAAGTGCTGTAAGGTTTTCTTCCAAACTCATCTGAGGGTTAATGGGAAGGAACGTAGAATGTAAAAGCAGAGGAAGGCAATTTTATTGTCTTTACATGCTGAAATCATAGGTGTGAAGAGAAAAAAACGGTTCCCTGCATGGTTTACTTCACCGTAGCAAATCAATTTGTTCAGGATTAGATTTGCCTTTTAAATTTATTTTTCAGACAATGTGGCATAATGACTCTGCTCAGCAAAGAGCCAGCTTTATTAAAGTGTTGGTGAAACTTGACTTTTGGAAGTAATTTTCTTGTACTGAGCCTGAAAATCAATTATAAAGCCTTTCGTAACTTTCCCAAAACCACTGTTTTCCACACTGGGTCTGGCACTGTCAACAATGAGTTTAGAAAAGTTATATTGCCTACAAACTGCGTGTACAGCGAAAAAAAAGTAAACATAATTTATCAGAAAGAAATAATCATCCAGAGGGTTCTTTTGTGTCAGCATGCTTTTATAAACAGTGGAAATCTCATTTTTCTCTTATACAGTAAAATCATTGCTCTGAGCAGAGATCAGGGAGGTGACTCAGACTGGCTAAGGCATGGCCAGTGCCCACACCTTGAATGAAGTAGTGGAACAATACTCATCACATGCCTCTGCACTGTTCTTGGTGAGTTTCACCTACATATTATGTAAGTGTAATGGCGATTTCACCTAGATTTTTGCTACTGTTGCTACGTGGAGCTCTTCATTGTTTCTCTGCAAATTATATTAGCGGGCACTTTGCCATGTTGCAATTAAGTGAACAGAAATCTCTTATCTCATTGAGTTGTCATGTGGTCTTGACACCCTACTCACCCACCCACCCGACCCCGGACCCACCGCCTGGGATTCCATTGGTCTCAGCAGAGACCTGATAGTTTGGCTGCCTCTGCTCGATCACCACATTAAGTAAAAGTACTGTAGTTCTTGTGTTTCTATAGCAACAGTTTCCACTCATGTCTTCAGGATACTGAGCAATGCGGAGAGCGAAGGAGAGCCGCAGTGACAGTTGTATCTGTGCGTTTTGATTTAATCATAGTGCCTGTT
>CM045456.1:23179824-23338861 GCA_024666655.1 Dascyllus trimaculatus | reverse complement strand
TTGGACTGGTTGGTTGGAAAGAAAAACGGCATCATTATTATTATTCTTTAAAAGGAGGCAGCATCAATTGCCCTTTTCAGCTTTCTAAGACATTTTATTGCCATTACATCTTACATCATATTTACACAAAATGCACCGCCAACCCTAATGCTGTCGATATATTACAGTCTGGACCAAAGTGGTGGACCAACTGGCACTGCCATCTTTCATCTCTAGAGCCATGCTGGTAGCGTAGCTTAAAACGTTTATTACACAAAACACTGGGCTCCAAATGTCACATAAATATTAAAGTAAAACAGTTAAAAGCCCATCACACTGTGACCGAACACCTTGTGTGGCCATAAATAGCCCAGTGGAAATTCTCCAAACTAAGCCAACATCTCACTGGCAGCCGTAGGTAAGAAAGACTGTTCTGATCATTTTATCTTGCGAGAATGCCAAGGTTCGTCCTGCATTAATCACACCGTCTGTACGCCGTTTGTCTGTAGCATGCAGTTCCTTAAATGCAGCCTAACTACTACAAAAATGTATCTTCTAAATAACAGTTGGCATTTTGTGCTAACTACTAGTAACTGTGTGGGAGGTTTTAACGAAAACCTGTGTCATTCTGCCTTATGGCGCCGCAAAACCCATGTAACCGTCTGCCCTCGTTAGTCTGGCTATCACTGGCTTATTTAAGTGTCCTTTGATGGTCCAAAAGCTGTTTCAGAGCCTTGCCGTGCATCCTTGTATTTCAGTCGTGCTTTAGAATATGAGATATCTAAAACAAGCACATTACGTGTCAGCACAAAAATCCCAACAGCAGCAGTCTAAAAATTGACATGGGTATCAGGCATCTAAAAGTACTTATCAGTCAGACCCTACGAAGGTCTGTGCCAGTTGACACATTACTGCAGATTTCAGTGGGTTTGGCCTCTGCTCAGCGTTCCCTCAGTCCAGCCAAACAACGCAAAGACGGTAACAGAAAGTGCCATCTGAGGGTGGGTTCACAAATAGGATAATAGAGATTGCTGGCACACACTAAAAGGACCGCACACATGCAAACACATGTGCACAAGCCCACTTGTACACAACCACAAATACACGTCTAGTTGAGTTGAGAGGAGATGAGTCACTCTCTCAATAGCAGTCCCTCTCACATCTCAGCAACGACTGAGGCAGTGCAGGAAGAGAGAGGCAGATACAGATAATACCAGTCCAATCTGATGAGCGCTAATGACAATGCACACTGCCATTAAACGTGCTCACATAGGACAACACACTGAATGGAGAAATGAGGGTATCTTTCACTGATATTTCATAATGAGTAGAAGAACACACAGTACTGATTTGAGACAATAGTCCCTGAGAGATGTAGTTGTGCTTGTTCCCCTTGGCAGGAAAAATAATTGTTGTTTAAGCCTAAGTTAAAACCAACTATAGCACCACCTGACAGCCTTTGTTTCTAAATCTGGTCATTGGCTCTAGCATTTTTTCCCCCACCAGTCTTGTGTCCTTGATGTCTTAGCCAAACTTCAATTGGTTTTGGGCACACACTCTGTCAGCAGCAAATAGATCAAGTTGTTCATTGGAGCTTGTCATTGAATTAGGAGTGAATCTTCTTCTTTATTCTAAATGAATACACAGTGCCAACACATTTCAGAGGCAATGGCTGATTGGCTTTCGCTCATAGCGTGTTTTGTTTTTCTCTTACCTTAACAGTCCTCTGAGCTATTCTACACACTCATCCAGTTAAATGTTACCTCGGGTCAAATTTGAAGTGACACTCATAAGCAGGAAAGTAACAATATAATATCCACGTATTAAATGATGCTAAAAAAAAAGAAATTTCATATCAGCTGTTTATGTTTGAAAGAGTAGAAACAGAGTGTTCTGTGAGTCTGGGCTGCATTTAGATTTTTTTAAAAGGGAGGCAAACTTTCAATTTCTGGAGTGTTTTTCCCAGTCTGTGCCTTTTGGCCAAAATCAGTCAGTAAGTTCCCCGACTGGGGTTTGCTGTGCCAACAAGCAGCAGCTCTGTGCGCAGCAGCTCAAACAGAGTAATTTCCCAACTTGCCAGCAACTCCTGGTTCCCTTGTTTTCCTCCAGAAATTCATCTTTCTGCTCTCATATCTGGTAATTCACAACAACACATTTTCACTTAAGTTGAACTATAAGTTCTCCTCAATGCTACAGAGCTTTTTAGCTTCTTTCATTTCATTATTTAGGTTTTCTGGCCCACAGTTTTACTGTTTTGTTCAGTCTAATTGCTCTTACAAGACTGTTTTCCACCACAGCCAGTTGTCTTCAGTGATAAAGCTTTATGCTGCATCACCAGTACCAAATAGCAGACAAAGCTGGCAACCAGTTGGTCGCCAGCCTATCACAGGGCTACATATAGAGACAGACAACCAAGCACACTCTCATTCACACCTATAGACAATTTAGAATAATCAATTAACCTCAGCATGTTTGTGGGAGGAGGCCAGAGAACTGGTGAAAACCCGTGCATGCACAGGTAGAACATGCAAACTCCACACAGAAAGATCCCAGGTGTCCCAACATGGACGCGAACCGGAGATCTTCTAGTTGTGAGGCAATGGTGCTAACCACTGAGCCACTGTGCGGTCCATGTTTTCCAAAATGTCAAATTATTCTTTTAAGGTTCAAAGATATAAATAAGGTCTGCTCTTCATACGTCCATCCATTCTGTGCCATTCATTATATGCTTTGTTTACAGATGAGATCAAAAGGCATTGTGACAGCATGGTTTTCATTGTCTAAAGAGGCCTCTGCTTATCTTGTACCTTCCTACTGTCTCTATGCCCTGATGTGTAAACAGAAGCTGGGTCATGGAAAAATTGCACCGAAATCATTTTCTTTGTCCACTTTCATTTAGATCATATGCTATCAAATAATGGAGGCAGAGATAATGCCTGGTGAGGAGCAGACCGGGGTTCTGGCAGGTAATTTGCTTTGCTTTGTTCGTCCGAAGCTGCCTTCCTTTTGGAATAAATAATTCTTTTCAGTTGTAGCAGAAACCACCTTTGATACCATAAAACATATGCAGCACATCTTCATGTCACTGACCCCATATAGGATCAGACATTTTACCAAAAACCCAGAGGAACCCTTAGCCCCCCTCCCTCCCCTCCAACTGTTCTCTGGTAGTTTCTACTAAATGGACATTCAGTAGGATTGCTCTGATTCCCCTGATCAGGCCAAATCAGGAGTAGCAGCTGCACTAGGCTTTTATCACATGCATAATTAGTGAGGGATCGCTACTAGGTTTGTGAATATAATTGGTTTTTGAAGAATACAGTACAGCCGAAGGCCAACGGAGAAAATGACTCAAGTTCTGAATGCAAAAATGTGAAAACCTTGTTGGAACCAGTTGGTAAATATTTGAATAAATTGATTGTTAATTGTTATAGTTAACCACTGTTTTCTCTTGGAAGAATACAGACATTTTCATGACCAGAAGTGAAAGTCAGTTTTCTGATTAATAACGTTGTTAAGAATGAGAATGTAGACCTTTTGGTTCCAATGAAATACAAACATTACATACATACATCTTATATATATATGTGTGTGTGTGTGTATATATATATATATATATATAATGTGTATATAATGTATTTATATGTATACATAATATTTACACATTTATACATATATATACACTCAAAAAATGAGAGGTTTTGCACAAAATATTTACATAGAAAGCTGTTCTTTTAATAAAAATAAATAAAAAATAAGAACAAATAAATAAATTGACTTACAAGCAAGTACACCAACACATCAGTGATATATTTTACTGTCATTAATGAACTGTTAAAGCTTTTCCCATGTGTCTAATTTCTAGCTTTTTAGACATGAGCTTTAACTCCTTGAAGATCTGCAAATTGTTGTTGTGAATTTATTCTTGTTTTGCTGTCTAAATTATTCCATTGCTGACATGTATGTAATTATGTTTTGTGCCTATGCATGTGACCACAAGGTAAAATTGTAAAAAGATAAAATGCTTATGGAGCCCATACAAATGTCTGTTTCACATCCATCACCTCAGCTATCTGTGTTAATGCTGAGATGCCAGATTGAGTCTTCAGTGCTACCTGCAACACTGAATTTCTAAATGTTCCAAGGACATGCATTGTGCAGCTGCTGAGTGGGTGGTCCAGCCTTCTTTTATTGTTCAATACAAAGTAACTGCAGAAAATTCCACTCAATCTGCAAGTCACGTCATTTCAGCGCAACTGGTTTTGATTAAGGGTTTCCGATGCATAGGTGTATGTTTTTGTGGGAGTGTGTGAGAGTGAACCTCAGTTAAACCCAGTTAAAAGTCATCCTCTGATTATTTTTACTACATTTTGCTTTGATAAATCTGATTTGTTTTGCTTTCTGTCCTGTGGCTTCTTTGACATTACGTTCTGTTGCTATAGGCACATCCCTTCTCAAAACTAATTTTTTGCCAAAATACAATTCTTAAAAAAGAAAGGGATGACAAAGCAGTCTTCTTGTAATGGTAATTGTAGGATCAAACAAAAATTGCAACATTTGCAACAGATACTAAGTAGTGCATCATGCTATATTGATTTTTGTGGGTTTAAAGCACAATACTTGGTGGAAGAAGGCACATACAGTACACTGGTGTTTTTGTTGTTTCTAGCTTTAATTCTCAAGACAGAATTAAAAACTGTATGAGAGGCTTGAATTGGATTTAGGGCAGAAAAAGATTAATCCTGTGAAACAGACTTGCGTTAAGTCTGACAAAAGTGTGTAGCATGTATTACAAAACACATAAACACACTATTATTGAGACATGGCATAAACATCATATTTATGTGTCTGTCCTCCATATTTTAAGCAGCCATTTGTTTCAATGAATTCACGGGATGTAGACTGCCAGGTATAAATCTGTCACTTCCGCTGCAAATTGCATGCAGGATTCTCCTCCCCCTCTTGCTATATGTGTGGTACGGTTTGTAAAATCCTCTTCACTATGGGAAACAACGGTGAAAATGGTAGTTTTTGGTGAAGATTTGGGTCCTGCAGCAAATCAGGCCTGCTAGTTTTCTGTGTGTGAATTAGCCCTTTTAATGACAGTGATAGCCTGCTTGCATGTGTTACATCCCCGTGAGCCAGGGGATGAGGGGAGGAACAAGTAATGTAAATAAACAAAAAGAACAAAAAGAACAACTGGATAACCAAAAGAGTGATTTGTTTAACAATGAAAGAAGCAAAAACTGAAATTAAATTAAAGCGAGCTTCTTGGCAAGAACGAAGCCGATTCAAAGTCCTCAAGCAGCACTTGACTTTAGTGAGGTCACAAGAACACCAAAGTCACACAGCTTTCTCTAGCTGCCGATCTGGCCCACTGACCCCGATGATCAGGGTCGCCTGGTTTTTAAGCTCCCCGTTAATTGTGGAGTGGCCACAGGAGCACCTGGTCACTCCTGCTGGACGTAACCTGAAATAAGAAAACCACAGAACTAAACCACACAACTTACCCACACAGAATCTTGGCCAATACACCTTCCCCATATGAACAAACACCTCCTGTTTGCCTACTTCCTAGGCTGCACAAGTCTAACACATTATTTCAGTAACCATTCACTACAGGTCACTACTCACCCGAGGGACAGAACATCAGCTGCTTCATTGGCTGCTCTAGAAGAACCAGTACGCTTCTTTAACCGGCCATGTTTTGTACTTGGTAATGGGCCAAGATTACCAGTTACACAGGCAAATGATTCTACTGCGGGAACAGGGCACCGAGGGGCTGGGGGCACTACAGGCGGAGGAACGGGTACTTTTGCTCATTTAAGCTTCCTTGGAGGGCACCTAACCAACCGACCAACTCTGGGCAACCTTTCCTCAAACAGAGCAGATGCAAGGTTAACCTCCTGGGCCTGCCTTGACTGTGGTCAACACACCAACTGCACATTATCAGGGTGACTATGAGACACATTGTTCTACATGGAATCAACAAGTTTAGCAACAGGATACACATGTTGCCGGGCGTTTATCACAGGCAGGCTCAACACCAAACGGCAAGACACTAGAGAGGACGAGGGGCTGTGAACAGGCCGTATCACGCAGCATTGTAACCAGGCGCTGGTCCTCAACCTTTCCAGTAAGGGAGACAAAAACTTTAAAAATGAACGGCTTCAGACAGTCAGGGACCTTGAGAACACCATAGTGGAATGTTGGAGCTGTAGGTCGTACCAGTCCAACTTCTTTAGGCTGTGTCACGACTGATCCCTGCTGCTTATGCTTCCATGATTCACATTCAGCTATCAAATGGTCAGAGCTATGGCAGTAGAAACATTGCCTCTCAGCCTTAGTATCTGATGATAAAAACAATACAAACAAGTGTTTTTTTTCCCCACCTGTGCCAGAATTTTAAAAAGGTGCAGCTAGACCATTCTCCAGTTCTGACACAGTGCTGTAGAGATAGGTCTGACTTGAAAGTTTCATAAAAATTGGCTTAATACAGACAACAGTGAACTTAGTTTCTGCATGTTGGATTACATGTGAGTACACACATGGACCTGCAATATTGCCACACTACAATAATGATAAGAAAAGCATACTTTGGGGTAAAATAATCAGGTTTTTATGGGTTTCTTTTGGATAATTTCCATACAGCGGTGACCTTAAGAAGACAAATCTAGTATTGAAAAGTGAAAAAGACTTAACTGCTCTCATCAGCTTGAAACATACTCACAATGATCATGCTAGTATGATGTGGATTTGCATACTAATATTTACTATAGCACTAAACACAATATGCAGCTGTGTCTCATGGGATTAGCTTTGCTGCATGAGTTACTGCAATAACAAACAAAAAGGGAGGTGCTAGAGATAAAGTCTGTGGGTGATGCGGTCTACAGTGTGTCCACTTCTATTGGAACCTCATGGCAGCCCATCCGATAGTTGAAGTATTTCTCTTTGAATCACAACTCATGGTGGCACTAGCGGAAAAGTCAGGGGATCACCAAAGACACAAGAGCACCAGTGTATTTGTATTTCAGAAGGTTTCTTTCTTTTAAGGGAAGGCATCCACTGGAGCTTTGACTGAGCAGCTGCACCTGAAGGAGGTGTCTTGCCAGGATAATGAGTCAGTAGATCCTGTTAGGACAGCCAAGGGTGTGAAAGAATACCTGAAGATGTGAATAAAATATCCCACATTGTCTCACTGCAAATGTCACAGTGTGACTGCATGAACAAGCAAAATAAGTCCATTGTAGATAAATTAGTCACTGAGCTGGTGATGGTCATGATGGTGTTAAGAAGAGAAAACACATATTGTTCCAGATCTAGGTCCTGGTAGATTCATTTACTGAAGTCTTTGTCTAGATTGTTTCATGGTTATCTTCAAGGCTCTTTGGTATTTTGATAATTTGATTGTCTATTTTCAAACTAAATCTTTGCCAAGGACACACTGGTTGGAGCGTTTCTTCATTACACTGTCAATCTGCATGCAGCGCGACATCTTTTTCCTTGTGTTTGACTCACTCTTTTCTCTGTCTACTCATCCATGATTGCAGCCACCGCTCTCAAATCGCAGTGTATGCAGGAGTGTTTGGATCTGACAGAATTTATGGCCATGTTTGGATGGTGTCTGTCCTTCATCAGTGGACTGTGACTGCGAGCCAAAACCACATTTCCAGATTAATCTCCTCAAAAGAAACAGAAAAGACGGCCTCTGTATGGAAGAGCAGACAAATGCTTGAGTGAAGGCAGCATGTACACACAAGAAAGAAATGTTCTGATAAAGGACATCTTGCTACCTTGAATACTGCCATGAAGGCTTGTGTTCATTGTTGGAGGGTTAAGAAGCCAGAAGGGACAGGAGATGAAAATGATGATCGTTCTTCTACTGTAGATGTCTGGGGATACACTGAGCCCTGATTATCTCCGTGTGCCTTCACTGGGAGCGTGTGTTTCTTCATTCACACCGGTGCAGGATTATCTCCGCCTGAGTGACTTCCTGCTCCAGTCTCACTCCGAAGAGGACCTGTATTAATTTCCACAGCACCTATTACCCACAGAAAGGGAATGACACAACCTTGCAATTACAGAGAAACGCTTCAAAGCCCAGAGGAGCAACTTTCTATGAGAAACTGAACATTCCTTTTCATTTTAATTTATCCAGGGAAATTCAACTGTGCATCATTACTGTTTTTTCATCGAGCTGCCCAGTTACAACAGTAGACTACTGCAGGAGCGGAACTATACGAGTTGCATGCAAAAAAAATCCAAAAAGTTTCCAGTGCTCTGAGAGGGAAAGTCTCAAAATACTTGTTTGTGAGGGTGTTTGTGTGGAATGGAGAGTTATTAGAGTCAAGCTCTTCTTTTATTACCAGATCTTATCAGTCTTCCAATAACGAAGGCAGATTCACATATACACTTCTCCCGTCTTCAGTTGCTCTAAATGTCAAGTAAGAGGCAGGCTCAGGTTGGTATTTCATGTCAGGAAGATGCTGAGGGCAAGTAAGGTGCACATACAAATTTTGCCAGAATACAGTCAAGCAATTTGCTTGCATCCCCAGCACACACTAACACCCTTAAATGCACACTCGAAACAATTTATAGCATTATGACTTTTAAAGGCTTTGCATGCATATCTTTAGCTGTCTTCAATTATCATAAATAGAGCAGATAAAAGCGTGCGTGTCGTTTCTCATCTTTTTTTTCTCTCCGGAGAGGCAAGAGGAGGAAAGACAAAAAAAAACTGAATGCATTTCATTTCTACACAGAAAACACTCTAATTGGCCAAACACTCTGTGTGTTGCAGCAGCAAGCATGAGCTGGAGCTGTGGTGACTCGTTGTTAGCTGCAACACTCTGCTGTGCTCATTAGAAAGCCACAGTGTCGAATATTCCAGGCAAACTAAACCAAAAAACCAACCATTCCCCCACAGCTGAGCACATCCGAGTGTCAGACCCAGTCAGCCAAAACTTGTTTCTTTCATCAAAACATGTTTCTTTTGGTTAGATTTGGTTATGCTGGTTTAAGAGAAAGTCTTATTTGCTTCCATTTTATTTTACTTTTGAGCCAAGGAAAGCAGTTTGACCTAAATTTGATTAAAACATTTATAATAACAATATATCAAATGACAAACTGGCTGCAGCAGGCAATTGTTTGTAGTTAAAAGCACCTAAAGTCCCAGTGTGCACTGAAAGCTCAGCACTAAACAGCAGGAAGACAGTTAGTGACTAATTAGTGAACACAGAGGAGCAAAAGAAAATAAATATTGGACTCACATTAAACAGGGACAAGGAAAATTAAATGCCAATGATAAATTAATGTTAGTGTTGTGTTGCAGATGCTGTGTGTTTGCCATGTTAGCCGAAAAGTTTCTAATATTATCTTCATACCTATTTTCTGCCGCACCAAAAGGCTAAAAAATCTGTTGTAAAGTCATCATTTTGTGTTTCATTTCAGTGAAACTTGTCCGTATGATTAGCCTGTTACAGTAGCAGAAACAAGCATGGATTTTTGCCGCTGTAGCAAACATATATTTTTAATTATTAAAAATGTATTTAAAAATCACAAGTAATGCAGTGTTTTATGTAAGTTCCTGAGGTTTGTGTTCCGACTTTCAAAAGTTGCAGAGAAATGGGAGGCTCTAAATGGCTGCAGTCTATCAGCCTGTTTATCCATTTGGCTAGAAAAAAACTAAAGTAAAAAAAAAGACAAAGATAAAAACTATATTTTGATTGATAACCAATGCTTATAGATATTATAACCTGATCAAAACCCAATAACTCGACATTACATTCAACATGTTATTGTGAAAACGCATGTAATTATACAAGATATAATTACAGAACCAACACTTCCTTTTACATTAATTATCACGAAAGGTTTCTTTTTTAAAACTTTAAACAGTTTAATCTATACAATAAAAAACGAAATATTTTTGGAATTACAATACATTTCGGAAATGTATTTTAACAGTCTGTCTGTGTCAAAAAAGTTGTGAAATTATAGCAGCAAAGCTCAACAGTCTAAAGCCATGCTGTGATGTATGTCAGACTGTAGCAACAGCAGCAATGGGTTTAATGGTTATTTACAGTTACAGGTTTTTAATATTGTGTTGTACTGGACATGTGAATTCACAATTTCCTTTTTTTATTGACCTGTCTGTGTATTTTAAAAATACACAAAAAATCTGTAAAATGAAAAAGAGAAATATCCCTAAAAGTACAGGTTTGTTTTTACAGTGGATAGTGTAGCATCTAAGACATGACAGCTTACAGAGTGTATGCGATGGTGTTATTCTAGTACAGCCTGGTCATTATGATGAGACTGATGTAAAAACTGATATAAAATATCAACAAACGCCGCAGTCCCTCATGAAAATCCTTTATTTTGTTTTCTCACATCAGTGGAACTAGTGGATCAGGGACTCTAAAATTACACTTGGACACAGAGCATCAAATTGCTGTCAGGAAGAGATTTAGAGGAGAACATCACCATTGCACTGACCCAGGGTGTGCTTTGATCCAAGACTCAATGGACTGATTGCTATTTCTAGCTGTGTCAGGGGAAGATGCAATAGATGACATATGGACAGAAGGAGCACTAACTGAGTAGTTGGGGCAGCGCTGCTTGTATAAACCCAGCGGAAGCTCGTTGCCATGGATTTGTTGCCTCATGCACCAGCAGTTTATTCAGGGAGTTTGGGGATTCATAGTCGGGATTACAACTTCTGAGGCAGCCAATAAAAGCTTTTGGAAGCTATTGTTTTAAAGAAAACACATGCAGGGTCCGAAACTTGCAAGTGTAGCTTGTGTCAAAAAAACTGAAGTTAAACATTATGTAACACAAAGAAGACATTACAGTGCAAACTGTATCTTACAACTGGGATTTTCACAATTGAGTTCACCTGCAGGCTGTTGCTAACTCTGTACACAAACACAAACAGAACTTCCTGTAGATTCTAGTGGTTCAAGATTCCATATTAACACTTGGGTGATTTCCCAACTTTCACTGGCTCATGACCTATTTTTTTGTCCCCAAATTCTCATTGCGCCAGCAATTACCGAGTTTTCAAGCTGTCATATGAACTCAAAGGCCAAAGGAGACCAAGAACAGATTGTACAAACACATTGCAAACCTGGTTCAATCATTTTGTAATTAACATAACTCAATGATGTGTCACGATATCTGTCATAGAACTGATTTGTAGCCAAGCATATTTATAAAATGTAAAGAGATACCATGAGGGTCTTGATCCTGAGGTTGAGAAACATGTGACAATATGGGATGCATATGGGAGCTACAAATCCTACTGTAATTACAGTAGATGGACCATATGTTGCCAGAGCATGTGTTACAGATAGAACAGATGCTATGTATTTAATTGTATATTTAATAAACGCTGGCTGTTGGAAATCTACATCAGTGGGACTAAAACACCACCTTTTCCTCTTTTGAGATTTATTTCACACTTTGTTGTCCTTCCAAAACCACAATACATATTAGCAACAACAGCTCACTCTGACCACTTGTAGAAAAGCGTGCAGTAGTATAAAATATATATCAGTTTCTGAATTCCTACACAATATTGCAAGCAGGTGTAAAGGGTTTTTATTTTATTGGACAGTAAAACTTACTCCTGGCCTGTTCTGTGGTAACAGTGGTTAAAAAAAGGCACCCACCTGAAACAATAACCACTAGACAGATGGTATTACATAATTAACTTAGCTTTAAATCCAAAGCTCAGTAGGGAAGGCCCCCAAGTTCCCAAATATGTTGGATGAATTTGACTGAAAATTATATCTCTAAATAAATCACATTGAAGACATAGCTATCACATTGTGTCTTTTTAACAAGCAGGTGCAGTTTATATCTCTGATGGTGTCATATGTGTAGAAAGATGTGAGGGTTTTTTTTCAAAACCTGAAGAAACTTAAGGGGTATTAGGACTGTCTGTGTGGGATAATCATGGCTATATATGGATTTTCACCCCACAAATATGACTGAGCAATGTCAGCTTTCTTACAGACAGACTTAAGCAGATGGGGAAAGCTTTCCATCATGTGATACTATAAGAAAAGGATGCATGTAGAAATCCCAGAAGGAGGAGACGCTGCTGCATTTTAAATGCGTTAGTCATGGTGGAGGAGACTATAGACTTACTGAAGTGTTTCTTTTCCTCATTCTCACCTTGTCTTTTTGCCGAAGCAATGAACACCACTGTAAGAGTGTGTGCGCCATCCAGCTGGGCTGGAAATAGAGATGAGTTGCTGTATACTGGATCTGCACTGCTGGAGCCCAGCAGCCAACTGACTTCACTTCTAGCGCTGACTGTGATCATTTTCCATTGTGTGACACTGGCAAGAGGTCAAATCACCAGGCAAAGAGGTTTTATTTTTCTTCAGTTTTACCACCTGTAGCACCCAATTAATATATCTTATTAAAGGTTGTTAAGTTTTTTATTTTACCACTAATAGCGCAACAGAGCTACTGTGTTTTTACATTTAAATGTATTTACAGCTTTATTCCAATTTTGTTTGTACCAAGGCCACACATGCATACAGTATGTCCTGATTTCATATTACAATATTCTGTTAGTGGTTGATGCAACAACAGCAATGAAAAAAAAAACTGCAAGCAAGCTGACATAGATGAACACGCTGCAGGCTTCAAATGGGCGATTTTAAAATTAGCTCTGATGTTTAATGAAGTCATTCAATCTCTAATTTGCCCGAAATTTTTATTGCATACAATATGAATAACTATAAAGACATTTGTGAAATTATAACTCAATACATCAAATGTTTTCAGGTTTGCACCTTGAAATTTGAGGCTATGTTTGGATGACAATATCTCATTAACTATTAAGAACAAAAGCCATAAATTCCTGCTGTTATTTCCCACCATGGCATTTACTGAGAATCTGCAGTATTGAATAAGTAGATCAAATAGTCTCTGATGGTGAATGACTTCAAATATGAAAATACATCCGGCCTTTGACATGGGCGTGGGTTTCATTTAAACATTGTAGGGGCACATTAATTGGGAGGTCAGGGGATCCTCATTTAATGCTATGTCCTTCATTGTGGTGAATTTTTATTAGCTAATTTGTGACTTTTCTGCATCAGTTTATGAAGAAATGTGATTTTTATGTGACATCAGTCAACAACTCAAAATACAATGGAATACAGTAAGCCTCTCAAATATTTATTCTCCTGTAGATCAGTATTTCTTATCTAGTGTTATTCCTGTTGAGTCAACATGCATATGCAGTGGTGACCAAAAGTTCATATACATTTGTAAAGACCATGTATGTCATGGCAGTCTTGAGTTACTACAACTCTCAATTTTCTTTTATAGAATGATTAAAATACATGCATCTTTGTCACAAAAAACAAAAACATTTTGGTCTTTTTAGAGATTTCTTATAAATCTTCTGGAAATATGTGTAATGTGTTTTTGGGGCCATTGTCTTGTTAGAACACCCAACTGCATCCAAGACCCGACCTTCTAACTGATGATTTTAGGTTTTCCTGAAGAATGTGAAGGAAATCCTCCTTCTTTATTGTTCCATTTACTTTTTGTAAACCAACCAAAACAGTCCCATAGCATAATACTGCTACCACCATACTTGACAGTAGGTTTGGTATTCTTGGGGTTGAAGGCCTCACATTCCCTCCTTCAAATATATTTCAGGTCATTGTGGCAAATACCTTGATTTGTGTTTCATCTGACCACAGAACCAGCAGCTTTTAATTCATTGCAGACCTGTTTTTTGGTGATTCTTGACCATTCTTGATTTGCTTTATCACATCTGTGTCAAGCTCCTCAGACTCGCTTGCTGTAGTGCTTGTGACCGAGTCTGATGACTGTATCAAACTGGCCCCATTTAAATTGCCTCAGGGGAGTCACCAGCTGTAGTCAACTGTAATCACTCACAAGAGGTTAAGAGGCCATGCCACTAAGAAAATTTGATTAACACAACTGTCTACATTGCCAAAACTGATAAATCAAGTTGCTGTATGTATATTTTTGACCCAGGATATTTAGTCATTTTTCTAAAATCAAACCTATGAAAAAACTAAAATGTGTTATTGGTTTTTTTGCATCATAAAAAATTAAGAGTTGTAGGAGTCATTGGAAACCACAGACTCCCATGATACGCATGGTATTTACACGTGTATGAAACCAGTTAAAACAGTGATTGAAAAGCATGTTGGGAAAATAATTAAAATCTGTGCCTTATGTCTGCCGACAATACCAACATGATCACGTTAAGCAGGTATCATTTGAAATATATTCTCCATACTTGTATTTTAGCATGCTGCTATTTACTAATTGATACTTAAGTATTGGACAAAAAGACAAAAAGTGAGGTGATCATTAAAGTCAGTCTAATCCCCCTTTTTTCAGGGATTTGAACTAAAAAAGCCAAGAAGTATTTTTCAGTTGACTTTGAGTGGATTTGGGGAAAGCTGTAATACAAGGCCAAACAGATTACAGTTTGTGATTTCCTCTCAAGTCCCACAAATCCACAGCTGATTCCAGCAGGTGTGCATTGCATGAAAAAAAACATTTTCAATGTCAGTCTGAATCTGTTCAAAAGTGCAGAATAAGATAATGTGAATTAGAAGTGTCAGAATCGGGTGTTTGGTATTTCTACAGGACAAGACATGAACATCTTTTTAGTGTGTTTTTGTTTTTAACTCAAGGCATTTCGCTTCAGCACCAGATAAATAAAAGTGTAGATTCATCTTGATCGCTGTCAGTCCACCCCCATGCATCCTCTTTTTATTTCTGTTTCAACACTGTACCAGCAACACCCCAAGAAATACAACAGATGTCATTCACATTACTGTAGAGACTGCTACAGTGGGTGTCCTGGTAGGTTGTTCAAACACTTGACAGTTCTGATGATTGTCTTTATTTAAATATTTTCATTTTGTGTTACGTAATACTTCAAACTTAACTTTATTTTTGAGGCAATTGTAATTAGCTATAGAAACTCATTAAAAAATTTTAAAAAGCTGCTACAAGCACATAAGCTACCACATATTTACAGTTAAGACTTGCCGGTGGTACATAAAATAGTTCTCATTACCTTAGCCTTGATGCAATACTATACTGAAATGCTGTTTACACATTAATGCATTAGTAATAACATTAAAATAATAAAAAATAACAATGCAACACTGAAGTTGTGTATTCTACCTCACTATTTGATATGTCTCTTACTTGCATTTATGGTATTTTGCTAATATTACTCATTTAGTTTTTGTTAAAGCAACCAAAATCAATATTTTTATGATGCGATATATACATAATAACGACATGACACTATGTCAATGGTTAACAGAGAATGGTCACCTAAATCTACAGCTCAACTCACCTTTATGAATTTAATTGTTTGATTGTAAATTCAATCACATAACAACTGCTTTAGTTCACTTTCATCACTCTCATGTTGATTTTGATATCAGTAAGACAGCCCTGTCTCCTACTAAAATGTGAGTGTAAAAAATGCAGGAATTCAAATGCTTTCTCCTGGGTAATGGTTCTATGTTTAGTTAAGAGTAGAGTAGAAATTACACAGTTTGATGTGAGACTAAGTTCAGCAACCAAATGAACAAAAACGACCAGCTCAGTGATGTTTCGTTTAGTTGTTGGTGGAGACCGAAACCAGAGCTAAAAGGAAAGGCAAATTACACTTGCATTCACCAGGTAGCCACAATCTAAATTCCTGATCAGCACTAAGGGTTTTTGTCACAGTTTGTTCTGCTCCCTGTGATTGCAGGTTTAAATCAAGAAAAGAAAAAAGTAACGGCATTCAGTCCCTGCCACAGATCTTTGTCTGTTTGACCTTGACTCATAATAGGGAGGCATACCAAGGCTCAACCAGTTAGAGGGAAAGAGCAGGATTAGAAAAGAAACATTGATTACTGCCGCTCTGGTTTATCCTGTTTATAACTGCACATAGTGAAAGAAAAAAGCAGCAGAATGAAAGAGAAGCTTTGCAGCTGGTATAGTAAGATAATAAAGTGACGAGAAGTAATTGCAAAAGGTTGTTGCACAAGCACCAACAACTTAATATGTTTGCACCCTTAAAAAAGCTCTTGTTCCTTCAGATTCTTCCTGTGGTATATGTTGCTAAACTCAACACCTTCCCCACTTTTTGTGATTGTTGCAACCTACAGAGCTCTGACTGATGTTGCTATGGCAAGAGGGCTGCTGCAATGCACACATGAATACATAAGCAGTTGTTAAGGTACCTGAGGTAGAAATGATCAGTCTGCTTTCATGATTTTGGAACAACTGGAAAATTTAATTTCCCACAGATGGTACCAAAAGACGAGTGTGTAGCTAGAGGATTATATGAATAACTTCTGTGAAGACAAACAGGGAACAAACTTTTTCTTAACAAGTCCTCAGGACTGTTTGCTATTTTTGATCATCATTACATAATTCCATTGATTTTTTTAAATAATAATGCATTTATAACTTTAACGTTTGTTTTTCCAACATTTCTTCAAGTCAGGTTTCCCTTATTTGCATAGCACATTTAAAGCACCAGTGCTATCCATCTGAAATAAACAGTTAACATTACAAACTCACATGACTTGTAAGTAAAACGTGCAAAAAGTAATCTAAGGGCACTTTAAGGAAGCACTTGGGTTCTGGTTCCTCTGATCTGGCAGCACGAATACAGTTTACTTGTAGAAATTCATGCTCACTTGACAGCAGGTTGCTGAGATTTTTAAGAAACCTGGGTTTGGGTTTATTGCTTTTTCCTACCAGCATTTTCATCAATTACTGAAGCCAGAAAACCAGTTTGTGGGAAGCAATGTAGACTTGGAGTGAACTCACCTGATGACTTACTTTACACTTACAATCTCAAATGGAATATCCAAATATTCCCAACTTAGTGTTAAAATTTCTTGATTATTAAAAAAAAAAAAAAAGATTAAACACAAAACTGTAGAGAAATTGTGTGCGCTTACGGCATTGTCTTCCATCTCCAACTGTGGTGCCTGTTTGCTTTCAAATTAATGAGGTATCTGTGTAGGAAAATTAAAAGTAAATTACATGCACCTTTTGTTTGCCATCCTGGATTACAGGGGCTGATTCAACACAATAAATATTTGGGCTTGAAAACATGGTGAGATAATAGAATTTTTTATCAGCATAAATTGCGATCTCCTCGTGACTTTCCCTTTTCCACTTCTATCAGTTCATTATTGTGATTATCGACTCCTAGTGTTGTTTGCCAACTCAGACTCTCTCAGCGTTGCATTAGCATCACCTCTCCTCATTCCATTTCTCTTTCAATTTTGTCCAACTTCAAAATATTGCCCCCCCTTCCTCTCCCGCTCCTCGTTTACACTTCAAAGTCCCCTGCACACTTAGCCATGAGCTTATTCTCATTTTGTAAATCAAGTGCTCTCAAGTTTCTCTGCTTCCTGTCAGAGCTGCAGATATGCAGCAAAACAATGATTCATGGGCAGAGACTTGTGACAGTTCGCTTGAATAGACAAGCTCATCAAGTAGACCTGTGGGTGTTCAAACATTTTCTTTGCATTGCACTGAACATATTTGCAGAAAATGGGAAATCACTTTAATGCAACTTGCAGCAGGATCATGTTAGTGAGATTTTCCTGAAAACCAACCTCACACACTGCTGCAAAGAATATGCAAATATGTTTTAAAGCACTGTTAGAAAGCATAATCTGTGTTCCTAATGTAAACAACATTCAGAAGCACAGAATTCAAACCATGCATGAAATGTTTCATCAGCAGCACACAGGCGATGCAGGTTACAGGAATACCATTTTCCACTGAACAGATGAACATGATTTTACTGAGAACAAACCTGCAGCTCCTCTCGTTGTCTGCTGCTGGAGTCAGATACTGAGACTTTAGTACAGTTGTTTCACTTGTTGCCATTCCTTAGATATTTGTGGTTCTCACTCATTGCTGAGATTTCTTTACATTTACATTCCTCTGAAACAGAATCACCCTTTTTAGTACGTCTGTTTGTCTACTTCAGAAACAAATCACTTTCCACACAACACGGAAACTTGTAAACAACGCAAACCTTCATAAATCCTGTAAAAAAGCTTGAACAACCAACATCACCATCTCGTCATTTGCACAAAGCAAAGCAGGCACTGTCGACTTCAAAAGGCACACTGTGCTTCCAGGCTGGTGTGGGGGTGTTTGCTGGAACCTTTCCCAGCTGACACCAGGCGAGAGGTGGGGTGCACCTTTGACAGGCAGCCAATCAATCACAGGGCGAACACAGAGAGACAGACAATCATTCACACTCACATTCACACTCACTGCCAGTTTAGAGTCAGAGATTATCACTGCCACCAATTAACCTGACATGTTTTTGGGCTGTGTAAGGCCAGTGTTATACTTTCCACAGATGTGACTGCGTGGGGGTTCGCTAATGTTGATGTGGCTTAATTTTGCCATCTTCTCAAGTCAGCAAGGGTCCGGAGAAACCCCACTGGTGAAGTGTGAATGCAGCTCATAATTTACATGCTCACACTGGAGCATAATCAAGGCTTAATAGCTACAGCTACACAACCATGATGTCCGTAAGGGAGTCTTAAGGAAGCTGGAGCACCTGGACAACACTCACACAGTCAAAAGGGGAATATACAAATTCCACACAGGAAGGCCAACTCTGGTCAGCAGGTTCAGCCTAGATCCTCCTTTTTTACTGTTTCATTTACTTTGTGTCAAACACCTACCTCACTGGCGCCAAAACAGTCCCATGGCATAATGCTACCACCACCGTGCTTGACGGTAGGTATATTTTTGTGGTTAAAGACCTGACCTTCTCTCCTCCAGATTTATTTCTGGTCATTTTGAACTTTCTTCTTCTCACCTATGTCCCACGGTGGTAGAGTTTAAGTTAATTTTAATGATGAGGAAGAGGTAAAACACAAGAATAAAGGCAAGTAATCTTTCATTCTGATTCCAGACACATGACTCACTGCTCACACTGCAACACTTTTCACAATTCACATAGGTCTGGCGCTTATGTGGTCCCTTTCCAGCTGGAATATGAACCTTGCCAATCAGAAATTTGTAGCCAAGATTCAGACTGTGGATGTCATCTTGATGTGCCAGAGCCAGAAAAAAGCTGACTGTGAAACTGCCGCAAGTATGGAATCAAGCGTGGATTAGACTGAACCAAGAGTACATGTTGCTGTAAGGCCACTTACAAAAAAGACAACGCAAATATTGTGCATTTCTTTCATCAACATGGCAAACAATAGTGCTGTTTCACAACTACGACACAGTTTGTGGTTCAGTTTGTCAACTGAATATAGAGAAGAAATTGACATCAACATCTTCATCATCACCAGTTTTTTAACATTAACTTGGGATCCGGCCCTAAAGTAAAAATGCAATTTTCCATTTGATCTGGAGCAGAGGAGGTCATGAGGTTAAAATCAAAGAAGAAAATCTCAGAGCCTTAGGCTTCCTACGCTTGATTATCAACAGAATTGTTTTGCATAGCTTGAGGCCATTATTTTAAGAGGCCAAATGACTACTTCTCATTGTTGAACATTCTAATTATTCCCACCAAGTTTTCCAATAATAGCTTGGGAAAGAATAGAATAGTCAGTATGTATAGAAGGGATGATTAGACTGACCAGCAGCTAAATAGCATCATTTTATAATAGCAAATTTGAAAATATCCGAACCCATCCCATGCAAAAGAAGAAGGTTTCTCTAATTATAATTTATCTAATTTCAAAACAAATTTTTATTTGGTTTTTGTAAGAAGTATTCTGAAAGTTGCTGTTGCTAAATTAAAAAAAGAAATAAAGGATAACCTGACATGGTGGGCTGAGCCAGCAAAGACCAGCTCAGACCACTTACTCACTCACCCACTCATTACAGTTCAGGGTCAAGTCTTGACTGCATTTAACTGCTGCATTGCTGCATGGCTATTTTAAGCCCATTGCTCCAACAATCAGTGGGTCGTGTTGCCATCGCTTAGAGTAAAAGGAGTTACAGTAAATCTGAAACACTGTACGATGAGTAGAAATAATAAAGTATCCTTGTTGTTTTGCATCCAAGTGCCTCTTTCTAGGAGCCAAAGAGTACAGAGTATTTTCATTGATCTAATCAATCGCTTGTTCTTAATATTTTTTTCTTTGTTAGCATCAATCCTCTTGCAACTTTCCCTCAGATCCGTGAGCCCTCCTCTCCAATGAAATGGTTTGTTTGACGCCTAATCTGCCTCTCCGCTATCAGCTGTTGCCATGGTGATTCGGTAACTTAAGGCATAGTCCACAAAATCAGTGTTTTTATTTGTTTCCTTTTTTCCCCTCAAGGCAAGCAAGTCTTATCTCACCCTGGTGAAGCATTTTATTAGTAAATGTGGCAAACGGCATCAGGGAAGCACTCACACAGAGGTGTGATAGCACAATTGGAGGTGCAATTCAAAGGCAACCAGCCGAATTCACATGCTGCTTTGCATACATGCTGTAGCTACGAACGCCATAAGTCTTAGATGAAGCAGAAGAGTTAAGAGTGTGCTCGCCAGAAAATCTACGGGGCTGTTCTGTGTTCGGAGGATTAAAATAACATGATTATGTTTTCTTGACAAGTGACCTTTTACTGCTAAACCTTTTAAAAAAGAAGGTCACGATGAATGGGTGTTGGGAGTGTGACTATGGCATGTGACACTGGGGTTTGCCTCTTTCCTCTGAGACACATTTTTTATCATTGGTTTCTTTTTAACATGATCACAACTCATTACTAATCTAAGTGACTTTAATTGCCAAAAAAAACTACATTGTAAATTTTTTGGGGGGCCATAAGGTCAGAACAAGAAGATATAAACACAACTGTGGTGATTTAGGATTTATTTGAACTTTGAGCAGACATAGCTCAGTATTATAATCCATACACTGCAAAGCCAAACAGGTGCAATCGTCATTTTTCATGTTAATTCTTTATTTATTAATTCTCCCTTAAATTATAGGGTTGGCAAGACAGTAAATACACCTCTTGCATTTTAAAAACAAATTGCACAGTATGAAATCACAGCAGTCGTAAATGTTGTTTAACTTGCTTTACATCTTTTGCTTGTAAAAGATAATTACTGAAAATGAAAGACTGTTTGACAGTAAATCTTCTTACGTTTGTTGCTTTTGTATCTGCCAAAAAACACAGTATTTGCTTGGATGATTGTGTATTTACTGGCAACCCAGTGCACAAATGTGTGTAGGAGGGTCTGTGTTTGTCATTGGTTGTTGTGACAAAAAATAAGTTAGTACAGTTTTAATAACTACTATAATTTATCTCACATACCGTCTGAACGTACCGTCTAAAAAAAAAATCACGCGAAAGGTTACTGCGGAAACGAATGCATGAGGTTGGAATTATTGTAAACACAGTTAGTTTCATGCCTGAACAAATCTAACACTGCTACTGCAATAACATTGCAGTTACACTTTCAAGTTATCATTGTCGTGAGAGTCAAGGTTTGACCTTTTGTTTTCCAGATACACAGTAACTTTTGGACTTTGCACGTATAAATATTCTATAGAATTTGTTCCCATCCACTTCAATATTTTGCAGAGGTTAATAGATAATAAAATTCTGTTAATTGTGGGGTTAATTATTCCATTTACACAACTTTATATTGAATATATGAAGGCCTTGGCGTGTCCTCAAAACATCCAACAGTTTGATGTCAACAGCTTGAGTACATAACAGCCATTCAGCTCACTTACTTTCAAATGCAGTTTTGCAGAGGCGGCCTTCAAGGTGACAATGGCAATAGAGAGTAACTGGAGTATGTAAGTCTGTGACTAATATGAAAAGATCTTCAAAGGCAGGCTGATTAGGAATATGATGCATTATACTGTACAGGCCCCTCAGCAGTGCATTAACATGATCTGTGTACAATCACACAATCTGAGCAGTGATCTTGAGTTCATGCTGCCACTCTTTGATGCTTTTTAGTTATAGTCCGGATCATCAGGGCAAATTAGCCTTCATTTGTTCCTTCTCTCTGATCTCCATGTCTCGTCCCTTCCTCTTTCTATCAGCCCTCGGAGACCTGCTCTTTTCATCGCCACGACCGTTTGATCTGTGCCTCTGAGCTCAGGTCTTTACTACACAGAAAGAGACTGAAATGCAGAGGGAGAGAAGATTTATGTTTTTAAAAAATATATTACTGTGTTGTCCATGTTTACATTAATGTTTGTGTTATCACCAGCATAATTATTGTTCTTTTTAATTTACTTGCTGTGTTGCTTTTATCACTCCAGCTCTTTGAATTGAGGCGAGAAGAGCCACAGGCACACAGAAATGTAATGCTGTCTCATTCTTCCTGTCTTCCTGTCACTACAGACAAGACCTGGCCTGCATATTAAACCCAGAGCTGTCCTATACTACACTGCCTTGTCTGGTGCTTATCAATGTACCAGTGGCAGACCCTGTGCCTGTCAGTGTCATCCTTTCATATTTAATCTGCCCCCATGGTACCATCAAAACAGTCAGGGGCATGAATGGCCTGTAGGCCCACCGCTTCAATTAATGTTGGTTTCGCCTAAATCCTTAGTTGGTTCTTTTATTGACACTGTCAGTTAAAAAAGCTTGAATCTTAGAAAGGTCAGCTTTTCAGGAACTATGAAATTGGCTGGGGTTATTGCGCTGGGTGGGGATTAACTTTTGAATTGGAGAATCTGTAGGGATTTAAAAGAGATTTAAAGGGGTTCTGAAGGACTAAAGGTATAAAAAAAAAGTTTAAACTGTAAACGTGCATTAAATGCTGTAAAACATATAATTTCAAAGCAGTGATGAACCTGAAGAGAACTGTCACACAGATCTGCAGCTCCGCTTGACTTCAGCTCAAGTTTCAGCTCATTGCTTAGCTGCCCAAACTTTACTGTTGTTCACTTTCGCCACTGCTTCTAAAAATGAAATGTACGCTGCCTTCTCTGCACCAAACAGCAACTAGGGCCACATAATAGAGCAAAATGGATATTTCCTTCAGGAGTTGTAAACAAAAGAAACAGAAATAAAAATTGCAAATACTGACATGACGTTCATTAAGTGGAAAGAAACACATGTCTCTAGATGAATGATAATTCTGAAGGGTGTGCTTGAAAGTAAAGTAAATGGTTTAGCAAAGTATGTTGAGCCTAAACATCATTGAAGTGGCTCTCTTTTAGCCTGCTAGATCACTAATGGCAAGTTATGCTGCACAGTCAGCCTGCTCCAGAGGAGGTTCTGTTCAGAGTTTGATTCTCTATGAGCGATACAGATTTTAAGCTGAGGGGATGCTTTATATCGGAGAATCTGTTGAGCTGAACGTTAGGAATACCACTGACTGAAGACAAGCAGTAGCAGCATTCCAATTGGGGTCTGGAACCAGGACGTTGGCAGTGGGTCCTTTGGGTACTCTGGCTTGTAGAGTGGGGCCTCTGTCAATCAAACTTGTTCTACTGCATCCTGTTGATGCTTGATCAGAATGGGGTGTAGGAGGTTTGGAGGTCAAATCAACATGTTGGGCCATTGTCATGTTCCTCAACATGTTCCTGATTGGTTGATGTTGTTGCCATGTGGTGGGGTGGATTTTCCTGCAGGGGTAGGCCAGTGACATTTGGGATTTCCATTTGCATGAGGGAGTGTGCTTGTTGTGGGACAATGTTTATTTGGGTGTCTAAGTCTCATCAACATTTCTCAAGTCTCATCAACAGGTTTTCCAGCAGAACACCACATAGTACCAATATGATCAATGTTATTCACTTCACCTGTCAGTGGTCATAATGTTGTGGCTGAATGGTGTACATGTTTTCAGTTGGTGATGCAAAAAAGGCATTAATGTGTTTTCATGGTCCTGATTTGCTGCAAAATTGGTGTCACAGGTGCTCCGAGTATTGCAGCTGATAGAACACAGGTTAGAAATGTATTAAATCTATTGGTATTTATCACAGAGGACATTCAATCAATAACATTGATCCAGGCCAAAAACTCGTCTCACTCTGCCAGCCCACTGCCTGCACCACACTATCATTTTGCACTTAAGGAAAAATGCTGGGACTCATCAGCATTCCTTTAAACCAATCATAGTTGTCATGGGCGGAGCAATGCAAAGGATGCAGCGTCAGTGTTCCATAAACATAGAGACAGGTAAAATTGTTTCGGTGGAACATTTGCATGCAGGGAGATGAGCACTGTGATTGAAATGGATAATCCATGGAAGAAAAACTAGCAGAGCTGCCTGACTGCACAATCCAAACACTCAGCAAAACCATACATTTTCAGTGTGGAGGGTTGCTTCCGGAGGTAGCTGCTTCCCACAGTGAAGAAAACAGTAACACAGAGATAGTGGAAGGGAAAGGCCAAAGATACCTGAAATGAGCAGCCAGTGACAGGTGCATCCTACATCCAGTGAGTCAGATTCACCAAAGACTAAAGTGATTCCCACATATCTGTCATTATGGGCCTCAATGCACATCTTGAGTATCATGTTTAAATAAATGAAGTTGAAGAGCTCTAATTTGCAGCTGCCATGTCAGAAATAAGTGACTGCAGTTAGAGTGCGACGAGTGGTAAACTAAATATAATAACTTACACAATTTACAATTTTCTCCCAGCATTTTTCTCTTGAAGCATCTGCAGTTGCACTGTTGCTTTGTACTGTAGTACATTTTTATTCTTCGCAGCTCTCTATTATAACAGCCTGTTCCACTTGAGCGAATTGACGACATACAATTGATTCATGTTGTGAATAAGAAGAGTCAAATGACATGTCAAACAGCCCCTTTAATGGGAACACACACAGAGCCTGATGGAGAAACAGCAACAACAAAGACTGATAGCCCCCATCATTACACTCACTACTCTCTGATTGGGGTTTTAGGTTTTGTCACACCAGCTTATACACAGAAAGCCAAACTTGCTTCATAGTACACCTTCTTAGATGATATGTCAATGTTGTGTGCACAACTTGCGTCTCCTGCTCGTAAATGGCCAAAAACGTCTGTTTCTGCAGGTTTAAATCAGCAGAACAGGCTGTTAACACAACACACTGATACATCATGTCAGTGTACCAACTGCTTCTATGGACACCCAGGGAACAAAGAGCAACATCAGTATGGGCTAAGAGTCGTGCTTCTGACCACCAAGCAAACATTCACTTTTTCTATTAGCTCTGTTTTTTGCAGAGCAACTCCAGGAGGAAATATCTGACTCTTTAGCTGCTAAATCTGTGTAAGAAGTCAGCAAAGGCAGAGAGTGGTAGCTGTGAAGGAAAGCATCAGTGTTACCAGTAAAAGAAACTTTCCTCACCCTACACATACAAGATATAACACTAGAAGTAATATTAGTAATAAAAAATAACAACAGCAATAATAATGCAGATTTGAAAATACATCAGACCAAACGCACTTCATATAATATTGAACACAGCATGGAGAAGAAAAAAAAAAGAGTGGTAAAATGACTTGACGGCTCGGTTGGTGTCTTTTAATGAGTCTTCCCATTTTCCGCCTGAACTGTAGAATTCACTCAGAGAGCAAAAACTGTTGACAATAATCCATAACGCATCTTACATGTTTAAAAAGTGGAGAATATCACTCACCCCCGCTGCGCTCTTTAGCACACAGTCGCTGATTTCTCTGTAGCACTGCAGAATATGAAGTATTTACACCTGCATCAGACACTGCAGTACGAACCGTTGTCTGCCAGGGATGGATGAGCACACCTGGGAGACTGTTGAACCTTAATATACTCCTTAACTTTAATGCTTGTGCTTGTACATACCACACTGTGTTTTATTGCATATGAACAGCTGCCAGTAAGTTACAAGCCTGAATGAATCCAGATAAATAAATGGACCAATATGACGTTAACCAGCATATCTGTCAGACTGTAAGGAGCCTGTCATCATCTAAGATACATTTGGCTTGAGCCTGCCAGCAACAAATACCTTGATCCCATATAATGATTTTCCCTCTAAGACCAGCTCTAATTTCTGTGTGTAATGAACTGCATGCAGATAAGCCTCTCTTCTCAACAGGAGAACAGTGTCCCTGCTAATTTGCAGCTGTGGATGTGAATGAATAGAACATGAACCTGAGGGTAAAGGACTCAGGGGTGAGATCTGGGCTGGGGGGAGTGTGTCGTCCCCCCCGCCCCCTTTTTTTTCCTCTTTTCTTGTCATTTGTGTTTCTGTGCTTCGTGTAGCCTCCTGGTGGTCAGGTGAGGCAAAAGCTCGAGGAAGCAGACGGTGAAATGAGATTTTAAAGACAAGTGAACAGGCTTCATTTAAGTGAAATTGACCATGTTTTTGCTCAGTGGAACACATATTTTAGCATTATATTCTGAAATATTATCAAGTCATACCATAAAGTAATGTGCTGCAGAAGCCACGTCTAACAAAAAATCAATTTCCAAACTGAACTGATAATTCCCAGAGCTTGTATAATGAGCAGTGCAGTGTGGAGTAAATTAATGTAAAGCTTTAATGTCCATTGTGGGCGATTTGGATTTCAGTCAGGGAAAAACAGACACAGAACAGTAGCAGGACTGTAGGTGGAGCAGCCTTGAAGTCCCTGTAATGATTTACCATGTGGACCAGTGTTTTCTCAGTCCTAAGCATGTACAGAACTTCAGTGTAAAGTGACAGTAGTGATGTTTTCCACCTCTTAGGTTAACTAATAACAGCAACAGAGCATGACATGCAGATAGAAATGGGTTTCCCTCCCTAGCCACGTTCATTTGTGGACACCTAATGGGCACATCCCTTTGCTCAACGAATGAAGGAATAAATGGAAACTCTTAACGCTTGTACACTTGCAGGGCACATGAGTAAACTGCCCTGCCTTGGTGACTGTTGCCTAGCTACCACCTATCCATCCTGTATAAATTTTATTCTATTTTTTTCACATTTTTCTTGCCAGTGCAGAGACATGACTAGAATGAAGCTGATCACTCTGTATGCAAGAGGCATGTGTACCTTATGTACCATACGTGTCTTTTATTCATTCCCTCTCAGTCCTTTTGTTGCACTCTCAACACTCCGAACTCCCATTCATTACGCACCTATTTGAAAAGTTTTGCTTCGCAGCCCTTCGGACAAGATGGCAGTGTGTGTCGGGAGCAGGCTCATTTTTAAAGGACTGCCGGTGCAGGGCACACGAGGCTAATGATGCTGAACTTTATGTGTTAAGACAGGTTTTTTTTTCTCAGTGTAAAGACAATGCGAGAGCACAGTGGCCAACACATTTCATAAGGATTTTAATGCCACCTCACCACTTGCAGAGTGTTGCTTTCACATATTCTCTTGAATCTAAAGCAGTGTCACCCCCATACAGCTGTCACTGTCAGTTTTCTTCTACTTTATTACCATTGTATCATTTGGTCCATCATCCTGCCCATGTGTCACCACTCTCCCTTCTTTATTCCCGTCAGTGGTTTTCAACGGAGCCATCTATCTGCTAGCTTTTCTTATCCCTCTGCAGCATTTTTGCTATTCAGCTGATTTGTCCTTCAAACTGTGAGCACTGCAAAGAGGAGCGGGCGAAGAATGACAAGGAACAGAGCGACAAAGAGCAGCGTGCAGCAGCAGTCATGTTGACTATGTAAAGACCGAGGGGCGAAACTTGTCTGCCGCCACAGTTGTATATGGATTGTAAAATAAAAGTCTCTTTAAACATTCAGCATGCTGTGCAATAAATATATTTAGCAAGTCGAATAACATTTGTGTGTTGGTTGTCCAGAAAGAATACAGGGACAGTGTGAGCTCCCAGCTGGAGCTCAGTGGCTGAAATCTGACTGTTGGGTTCAAGGGGAACAGAAGGAACTGAGTTTCCAGCTGGAATTTGACAGTAGGTTTCTACCATCATTTTTGCTTCTTTTTTTTTTAAAATTGCACTGCTGTCATTGCTCTTTCTATGCAGTGGATTCTAATTACCAGATGTGTTTAGTCATGCATGTATTTGTATGGGTCTATTTGCAAGGGCATTTTAAAAACTTTGATTAATTTTATTACAGAGCATGGAGCCTTTCATTCAGAGTGTAGAAAAGGTTCCGTACACGAGCAGCGAACAGATAAGACTTAGAGGACTCAATGTGAATTAAAGGTTAGCTGCTAATTTAAAATGCTTGCTGTTCTCTCGTGTTTGAATCAGGCTAAGGGGTGGGCGAATAATGACTCTGTATGGCTGCGAGCTTTCACACTTGTTCTTGTGCTGTTGAAGCAAAGGAGAACTTGTTAAACCGAGATGCAGAACCGTCCTGCATTTTTATATGTCAGAGGTCTCATTTGATTTAATGCATCAGCTCTTATACGAGAAAAGTGAAACATAAACAAGTGCAGAGGAAAAGGATCCCATATATTTGACAACAAAGTGAAGAGGTTGCTTCATTCTGAACAGTGCCGTAAATAAAAATGGGATCCTGTCATTTAACTAGCAAATATTTGAAGCTGACATTTACTTAATGAAGGGAGATAGTGATCTGGGAGGGAAGAGGCGAGCAGATTCAGAAGCCGCTCCTGTTTCAGCCTATGCACAGTTAACCTTTGCTGTTCGAATGGGGTTTGTTGAATATGCTGATGAAATTAGCCCTCTCGGATGCGTCGGGGTGGTGTTTATGCAGCAGTTTGGGAATCAGGAGCAGCCCCGGGCAGATGGCGGTCGGACCAGTGCACGAGGTTCGCTTGATATTCATCAGGTTAGCTGATCTCCGTCGTGATGCATTGAAGCATCCGACAAACCTCACTCAGCGTTCGTCCCTGCATAATGAATGGGTGCAGAAATTCAAAAACAAGACAAGAAGTGATTTTCAGCTCAGTTTCACTCCCGCCTCACCCCTGACATGCTTTGGTTTGGTAAATACGGGGATATTCTGACAAGATGCTGCTTGAATGTTTATGTAGTTTTGGAGAACAAGAACACCGGGGCTGATGGCTATTTGAAGCATTTGGCACAGGATCAATCAGTGAAGTTCACCATGTGGTATTAAAAGATAATACATGCATTCTTTGTCAAGTAAAACCCTCAGAAAGTAGACAGCAGCACACAGTTGCAGTCAGTTCTGCTTTGCTGGTAGAGAGAGCTCTTTGGCACGTGGAAGAAAACTGTGCTTCAGACTGTACTATCAGAATTACAAAATACTTTATTGATCCCAGAGGGGACATTGCTTATGTTGCTCCCATTCAAAGTCAGAAATATAAAGAACTATTAGACCTTTTACAACTAATATTCTAAAGTTTCACACATACTTTTTGCTTAATGCAGCCAGTAATGCAATGTCCAATCCTTTTACCCACTTATTTCTCTGAAAATTCATGGAATGTAAAGGTTGACTTGCGAAATGTCTTGTTAAAATCATTTAGCAGATTAATAAAATTATACAATAACAGCGTTCTAACTCTTAATGATCAAATCATTTGTTTCATTCATGTACACAAGTGAATTTTTCACTGTTCACAGAAAAGACAGTATAAATCATCACCTGCATGACTGATGATGTACTGTGTGTACAGTGGTCAATCATTTTCTGTGTTTCCATACATTCATGTATGCATGTTTACCAGACACAGTGCAGGTGACTCTGTCTAGTATTATGCTTGTTTCTTTCTAACATTATACTTCACTACATTTGCATTAAAGGCTGCTCAGCTGCTCATCAGCAAACAATCAGGTTTTATACAAGATGTGATATCATGTTTTATTTACTACGTGCTGCAAAGGGTCAAGATATGATCTTCGAACAGACAGAAAGCATCAACACATGTGAACCTCCTCAGACGTGTCATCTCATTTGCAGTGAGCTCCGTTGTTCTCCTGCACACAGACACCAGCAAACACACCTGGTACACTGTATGTATGGATGTGATACCTGTGAGAATGTGTCACCTTGCTCAGTTCCCACTGCAGTGGCAGACGGATCAGTGGTCTTTGTCATGTGTGTGCGTAGGTGCACGTTTGTGTGGTGGGGGAGTGCATGGGTGTTTGTCTACTTCTGTTGTTACATTGTGTGTGTTTTCCTATCCTCTGCATAAGTCATTAGAATTATAATCTATTTATGCACAGTGGAACCTTGTGTTGTATGTGTGGTCCAGGTATTACTCATGCTGTGAGGACCTACATCTGTTTACACACCTACATGGTGGTGACTTATCTTCTACATGGAGGAAAACAAACAGGTCCCCACAAAACGTAAATCATTAGGTTTAAAGGTGAAGTCGTGCTTTAAGGTTTCGTAAGATTGGGTTTTGATTAAAGTGAGATTTAGGTCGTAGGGTTAGGCAGCTAGCAGTACAGCTAAGATCAGAGTAAAACTTCAGGAAATGAATGTAAGTCAATGCAATGTCCTCTGAAGTCACGGATACACAAATGTGTGTGTGTGTGTGTGTGTGTGCATGTGTGAGTGTGTGTGAAGGGGAAGGAGGGGGATCGGACAGGTGCTTTAAGAGAACCCCTTTGACTCATGGTCTCTTCGCTAATTAACTTTAGGCTCTTTATGTGCATGTGTGCATGCGTGTGTGTGTGTGTGTGTGTGTGTGTCTGTGTGTGTGTGTGTGTGTGTCACCTATCCATGGGAAAGCTTTCCTGTTTCCGCTCCCTCATCCTTTGATTATTCTTTTAACTCGTCTAAAAGCACATTCAGTCTACCCAGGTTTGATCAAAGCTTTTTGAAGCTCCCAGTTCCTGGTATTTTAGAATATCTAAATTTACTACATTATGGCATTTTAAGTGTTTCCAATATATGCATTCAATTTGGGGGCTTGTGAACTTTCTTCTGAAAAGGAAAATATCAGGGGACAGTAGCAATCTCCATTAAAAGTGAAAGTAACATTTTTAACGGTAACAATAAAATATTTGGATGTGCTTGTCAAATACCAGTTGCCATTTGCAGTCAGACAAATGGATTCATATCGGAGACAAGCAACACTGCCTCGACCCCGTCTGATCAAAAAAGCAAGAAAAATTGAAGGCAATATTTAATCGAATCATATTTCACTCTAAATTTTTGTGATGGTATGTTACATTAATGACTTGTATCACAGAAGCATATACTAAATATTCAATTCACTCACGTTTTATTAAATAGCGCAAACACACAACATACATCAACTCAGGGCACTTCACGTATAATATAATACTATAAATAAGATTATTAGTTAAGGTAAAAGTAATTTGACATGCATTCTCAAAATATTTTAAATTGAGCAGTTTTTGTAAACATGATATTTATGACTAAAATGGAACATTTTTACTGAAAAACAAAACAAAAAGTTCACCAGACCTCATCCTGCTATTGTCAGTGAATGACTGCAACTCTTTTAAAGCTTATGTAGGTAAAAGTAACAGCTGATGCAATATCACATCACTACCTATGTCTGTCAGACATATCTGATGCAATCTGTAAAAACTATTTCCATGTACATAGACATGCACACACAACAGTTACAATTTTAAGGGATGATGCACTTTCTTAAACAGCAGTGCATGTAGTGGCTGCATTTACTGTTCACCCACACAGAGACAGGATAGGTCAGGTGTAACCAGCCTGCATGCCAGACATGAAAACTCTCTATTGCTGCTCAATATTTTTCATTATTCATCATTATTTAGCAAAAACAAAAACTCATTGGTCTGGTGTTTGTTCTGGAGAGGCTAAATTGTTGGATTTTTAAATTTTTTTTTTCTACAGGAGCACACAGATTGCTGTAAAACAGAGGTGTTTCAGTCTGCGTGTGCAAAAATAGTCCTGCGTTCACCGGCTGGGAAGATGGTCTTCAGCCTGAGTGGGAGTTGTTGGCTGAAATGAAAGACGAGAGAAAAAAATATTTTAAGTATAATACTGGTGTCGGTGAGACATTTTTTGTTTGTTTGTTGTCACACACCATTACATTTAGTTGTCTTTGCAATATTGTGGATTTGGTTTCTGTTTATTTGAAAGCTAAAGGAGAAATGAGATCTGCCAAAGTCTGTTTTAATTTGCGTGGCTATTTGTCACTAAGACTTTCATTATCAGTGCTGAGGCTGCTTTGTTTCACCAAATTGCTGATTTAAAATTCACATTTAACACGGTTCATCAGCCTCTGGGTTTAAATTAGGATTTTAATGCTTACAAATGTGGCAATCAAATTGGAATTAACAGATAATTTATGTTACGTTTCTTACAATAAACACAAAGAGTTCGCTTAGCACTGTTAACTGGTGTGTCAGCGTCTCACTGAATTTAGGCTTCGAATGCACTCTGAGGCAGGACATTGTCAGCAGGACCAAGTGCACCCAGTCCAAATTTACTCTGTGCTTAAGCAAGTTGAATCGTGCCTGCCACCCACAAGCTATTTTCCACCTGCTGCCCACCTACATCAACAATAGTGGAGCAGAGCTGAGGATAAACACAAATACAAACAGACACAACAGAGTGCACATGGCGGCCACGCTCTCCAGATTAACCTTTATCCACCCTGATGAGACTTGTTGTCTTTACCTGGAGCACTCTGCATCCAACACAATATGGACACCATACTGAAACAATAGTAACCTTTTCATCCACTCACTCTAATGTTTTCACTCCGGAGAGCTTTTGGTTCTGAGAGGACAGCAGCAAATAGGTCAACCTAGTTCAAGCCGTCTCCCCTCACCCCCTAAAAAAAACATACAATTTGAAACTGAAAGTTCCTGCAGGGCAATTTGATGTCTGTGGTACAACAACAGCACGTTTTTCCAAGTTGCATTTTCCAAGGAGTTAGCTGAGGGGACACTCACGCAAAATGAAAAGACAATTGGTTTGAGAGAATTTGCATCAACGCTCCATGCCAAAGTACACCAGCCATTATCACACGAAAAGTTTTTGTCATTTTAATGAGCATTTTGAGAGTTCACAACACTTTCCCCATTTGCAGCTACACAATCCTGTAATCAGGGAGAGAGAGACAGAGCGAGAGAGCGAGAAGAGGGGAGGGGATCGGGTTTCGCAGCCGCTCTGTACCCTAATCCTGGATTTGGAAACGAGATGAGAAGAACGCAGGTAAGTACAAACACAAGCAATTACAGCACCAACGTGGAATTGGCAGGTGGGGGGCGGGGGTGAGCAGCTAGATAGGAAATAGGGGATCTCATAGGTCGAGAGGGGGTGGTTGGTCGTAGGTGGGTGGGATATAAATACCTGCAGCAGACAAGGGCATGAAAAATGCTGAGGGTATGACAGACATTGGCTCGCCTCCATCTGTAATAGTGAAAAGGACAGGGAGATGCACTGTAGAGGCCTTAATGAGAGAAATCTGTGTAGCTGAGAGCCACATTTCAGCAGGTATAGTAGCGACTGTATCTTCAACCTGAAGCTCCTCACAGTTCATCTATAAGAGTCTTGATTCTGAGCAGAGCTGTGCCTGAAAAACTGTGAGGAGTTCTGGCTGAAGCGCTGACACGCATTTCTCTTTGAGCAAAAAAAAAAAAAAAAGTAACATCACAGTTTTCTACCTGCACATTCCCAAGTGACTAAAGGGAGAAGTATGCTTGACTGAGCCAGAGAGAAAAGGACAAGACAAGACGACGATACACGAGGTGAAAGGAGGCTAGACGCAGCCAGGAGAAAAAAAAAAGACAAAGCAGAACGAGAGAAGGCCAAAAAAGACAAGACAAAAGACATAAGGCAAGACAAAGTAGACATAACAAGTCAGAAGAAAGGAAGGCAAGGAAGCAGATTTAAAGAGGGTGAGATTAGGGGAGACAAAGGAAGCAACAGGCACAGCAACAATGGGAGGCAAGAGGAAATAAAGCAAGAGAAGGGGAGGTGAAGACAAGAAACCTGTCAAGGGACCACGTCAGAACTTCACTTTACCACTGGGACCATTCTAGACAGTCCAGGAAAAACATGGCATGTCAGGCATTTGGTGCTGACTCCTTCACCTCACTGACAGGAGATTCACCTTTGCCAATCCTCATGCACCATGGCTCCACCGGTGACTGTCTGCCAACCACCTCCCATGCTCACAGCATGGTCTCTGCAGGTAAAGTGGGCTCCGAATGTTCCGCTGCCTTGTAATGTTAAGCAGTTTTTTCTTTTGTGTAATCTCTTTCTTTTTGTTTGCTTGTTTGTTCTGCAAAAAAATGGCTTTGTCTTTTGAAAAGTAAGTGGCAAGTGGAAGCTTCTAGTGTCTTATTAATGCAAACCGTAATCCACGTAATGTTTTTGTGATGCTAAATCCCAGCTGCAGGAAGACAGGCCTCTAACAATCGCTTCAATTTACCACTTCAGAAAAAGTTTTGGCATTGTGCCATTTCCTACTGCAGCAAAGTGTACATGAATGCACTCTGGGGGGATTTACCTGCTATTGATTTTATACATATATTTATGCAGGGACAGTTGCTCCTATAGACCTTTGATTGACCCAGCCTTGCTCAGTCATCGCACTGATGCATCCTTATCAAGGCACAGTTGTCTCCTCAGCCAATGGGGAAAATAAATTGAATTGAAAAATACATTTATTCAAATCCAGTCCAAATTATGTAAATGTATCTAATCAGCTACTTTGGCCCAGCTGTCTCTACTCAGTGGATAATTGCTTTGAGGGTATGTTATCAGTATGATAAACTCCTCAAGGTCTTTTTCATGATGGAGCATTGTGCAGAAAACTTCCTGGGGGTTTTAGTGCCTGCTGATTGTTATAGCTTAGGGTCGGCAGGATTAGATCACACAATAACATTATTGATACAATGCATTTCTATAGCAGCAGGGTAAACATAGCTTGTAGAGAGGATTTTTATTCTCAAAGGCTGTACTGTGTTTTTGGCATTCTACATATTTACCCGTCTTCTTGTGAGTCCATGATTGACATTAAACATGGTTGAAAAAGCCTGAAAAAACTGCAATAATTAAATAAGTATAATTATGGTACCATCGTCCTCAATGGTACAGCGGTTTTGTTGATATTTAAGACAGTTTGACAGAAGGACTGTACCAACTCAGAGCGTATCTTAACAATACCAGTAAGCATTCACTGGTGTTTAAAGTGAATATTAAACTGCATGGAGACATAAATGCATGAATATTTATCTGTTTAGCAGAGCAGTAGTTTAAAAAAAAGGCATCATCGAGATGATCATATAATTTCACATCAGCTTTTAGAAGGATGTGCAAGATGTGATATCTGTCAAACGCAGCAGTTTAAGGCTCTACTGCAATTCTAGAGTAAATGACATTTCAGTGTGTAGTTTACAGTGTAGATGCTTTGAAAATCAAAACAGTTTATATTATTCATTTCTGATTAGAAGAAAAAAACAGGGTTTAGGTGTAAAGGTTTATTGTGTGTGAGAATATAGACATCTGTCATGCTAATGGTGATTCAGATTAGATAGAGTCCACATGTTATGTCTAATTTAAAGGTATTATTGTATCATTCGCCAGCACATAAAAGTTTCCAGAAGTTTTGTTTTGAAAAGGCAATAGTTAGTCTCACTTATATTACATCTTTCAGGAGAAGACATCACAATGTGTTTCACAATTAAAAGGAAATAAGTGCCAGAGCAGCAGACAGCAAAAGCAGACACTCAGATAAAACACGAGGCAAGACTAAAGCGAAAGCAAGTCTGAAGAAATGTGCATCAAGTTGATTTATAAGAGTATCTTAAGTGATCATAAATGAAATGGAAGAGGGTTCAAAAGCTAAGGAGCTAAAATCTCATAAACTCTATCTTCTTTTGTCTTGAGCCAACAAACACTGTTCAGAGGACCTTGGATTTCTGCAGGTTTTGTATGACTACAGTAACTATTAAGCCTGTGACTGATCATTCAAGGTGCTAACACAAATCTTGAACTGGATTGTGAATTCGATGGGTGATGACAATACAATAATTTACAAAACTTTATTTAAAGCTAAAGCTGCACTCAGATCAGATTCTGTCTTTAATATCTCTTTAGTTTTTTTCCTCTCTGCTCAGATTGTAACCACATTTGTCTCCATCAGTATCATCTGGACTGTCCCTGGGTCAGACCTCCAAGCGGCCCCACATGCATCTGTCCCCTTCCTCCCTCAGCAACGCTCTTGGCAACGGACCCCCAAGCCTACATTACCCAGTCACCCCCTGTCACTACAGCAACCAGCAGGCCACGTATGGCATGATGGCAGGTGAGATGTGGAGGTGGTGGAGGAATTTGTGACAGCTAAGAAAAAACATGAAGACACAATGCGTTGGTTTATTGGTTCGTCGGTCAACAAAATCAATATCAAGCATCACCTCGTGAATGGAAATGGCATTTGTATTTATTATATTTATACCATCATTTACATCCCTCACTTATATCATTATTTTTTGCAATATCTTTTGGTTTGAGGTTGCTGGACAAATATAAGAATCAATTATGACCTTAAAAAAGTGACTCTGAGGAATTCCATTTTTGTGACATCTTCTAGTCTAAATGATAACTTTACTGTGATAAATGACTCAACTTGTTACTGATGAAAATAAAGCAGCTGATGATGATTCACAGGGAAGGTAATGGTATTGATCTGATAATAACATGCTGTAGATTATGACGACAAGGACGACCACGATCAATACGAACTATGCCCGCCCTTGGAAGCATAAAGCTAAGTGTCAAACATACATTCTGATGGGGCCTGACTTGCCGAAGTATCCACTTTTAGACATGTGTGGGCATTTTCTGCTCATAATTGTCATACTAAAAGTAATGTCTCCCATTTAGCATGCAGAAAAGACAGGTCTCGTTCACTGATGACACATTCACAACACGTCGTGTTTGGATGGATCGGTACAGTCAGGCTTTTGTTTGGGTCTAAAGCATCAGATCTCTTACTGAAGAATTACACGAAAAAGCATAACTCATTCTGATTACAGTATTCGAATGCCAGGCTAACAGTGATGGATATCATAGAGGTTTTGATGATGATTACCCTGCAGACAATGACAATTACACTGTAGAGTAATGATGATTTCTGCTACTAAAGGCCTCTCTCTGTCTCTCTCTCTCTGTTTTTCTCTCTGTAGCACAGGAGATGCTCTCTGCCAGCATCTCTCAGACTCGTATCCTGCAGACCTGTGGCGTCCCTCACCCCAACATGGTGAGTGGTACAAACCCACTGCAAGGTAAAGATAAGAAGCACACACTCTCTACACACACACACACACACACACTCACTACCTCTCCTGGCCTGATGTTAAATCCAGCAAATTGAGCAGAAAATGTGTTTATTTTCCATTTAATTTCAAATATGCTAACAGTTTAAATCAATTTCAGCCTTCATTACCTACCTCGAGCACTAGCGCAGTTGTTAAACACATACTGTCGGACATGGCTCGCCACTTCTCTGGCCTCCTGTCAGGAGGGGCAGGTGAAAACTGTCGGGATTGGTAGTGATTTTTGACGGTCAACGTTCCAAAGAGGCTGGTTTCTAAACTGAGCCTTACCTCAGCTCATACTGATACCACAGCCTTTCTTCACTTGCAGCTTTTCATGTTGATGTTGTATAACCTGATTTTTCAGCAGTTTAGCAGGAGACTTTCTTTAGAATATGACAACATTGCAGTTCGTGCTTGAATTTATCCAACAGGTAGACTCTATCAGACAGTACAGTACAGCATGCATACTGATTCTTTTGAATAATATAAAATAAATGGAGAAGAATTGACATAAATAACCCTTCAGGGTCTGAGGTAGATAAAATGAATTCAACTTGCAATGCATTTCTTTGTTAGAGAAAGAATGACTGAACAATTTTGTATGATATAACCAAGTGGGAGCAAATACAGACTAAAAAAAAAATAAGACCTAGAATGAACCTGGGTGACACAGAACTATTAACGTCTGAAGAGGAAATAAAACAACTTCTCTGTGGAGACAGGACTGTAAAAAAGAGTAGGATTTTAATCGACCCATTCCTGCAAATGGTCTTACGAAATTGTATCATCTACGATGTCAAAGGCTTTGCCGAAATACATTAGCATTAAATTGAACAGGTGTCCACTCTTATTACCACCAGGAGGCAATTTGTCACGTTAATGATCTCAGTTTCTCCACTGATAAGTGATCAAACTGCAGACTGAAGGCAACACAAATATAACTGTCAGTCATTATGTTTGAGATGAATGTGCAGCTTTTGTTTACAAAACCTCAGGATGGGAAAAAGGTATGTAGGATGATGAATGTTTAGGACAAAAAGAATGTTGAACAACTACAACAGTGACAAACCACTTTAGGGAAAAAAGAAAGAAGAAATCAGCTCTGATGAATCACAAAATAAGACGTGTTCAAAGCGGTCAGCAGCTGCAGTAAGGAGGAGGATGTTTAAGATGAAAGGGCAGAAACAGAGTTAATATCATTAAGCAGAGCTCTAATCGTGAGGGCTGAGGTGAGAGAGAAAATTGCTCCTTTCATTTTTCTAAAGCTGCACTAATCTGTTTCTATGTTAACAATGGATCAAATGACTTAATGTAATGTGAAAGGTGTCGCCTTACGAATCCACAGTGAGTTATTACTTCTGTGCTTTCCTTCAGTTAAAAGTGCAGACATACATCTCTGAATGCATGTTGATCCCTGTCTTCTAAATGTGTAAGCAGGTAGCTGCTTCCTGAGACCTTGAGCATGAAAACTTTATACTTCATAGAAAGTCAATGCGGTAATTTCATCATGTTCAGTGGGGAAAAAATTATCATTGCAGCTTCACTACAGTATCAAATCAGTGTGTTTGTTAGCTTGTTTGCTTTCTGTCTCTGCTCGGTGTAAAGCTGTTGATGCTGCTACTCTTTGGACACTCCACATGTGTAGCAGCTGGAAGGTCCATGTCCGTGTACACAGAGGCTTCCGAGGTGTTTTCACAAAGCCAGTAAGCCCCACGTGTTACGAATGGGGCTCAATGCCCAGTCTGTCTCCATTGCAGTGTTCACTGCAGCATAGCTGCATGTGTGCTCCCCTGGGAACATGAGTGCAGGCATCAGGTAGAGGCATGGAAAGGCCTCCTCTGTTTCGCCAGCACAGTGGGGAGAACGGGATGCATCCAGCTGAATCATCCAAGAGCTTTTGTTGTTCTCAGGGGTAAAGAGTTTGCCACAAATCCCATCTCAACGATAGTAAACAGCTTGAAGGTGCAGGAGTGCCGCACACAGTCTGCTCACTTTTCTGCTGTTGATTTTAAGAGCGATATCTCAGCTGACAGCAGTTTAAGAGACATCTACCAATTAAGCTCCAAAAGGCTTTGAAAACTAACCAACAAAGGCAGACATAGACTGGAGCCACAGCCTTAAGAAGCAATTTTCAAGGGAGAGAGGAACTTCAACCTCTCCCTGACACCTCCAGTGCAAGAGAAATTCACTGATGCTTTTGGATTTAGACTCTGCCACATTACTTTCCAGCCTGTGTATAGATTCAACGGAACAATGCAACGGGTCAATCATAGCATCCTTTTCTCCTCTCTGCTTCGGGATACCCAGCCTGTTATTGCATTTAGCAATTCTGTCAATATTCTGTATTCCAGCTGCAGCTCCGCAGTCCAAAATGACTCAACCGTCACTGTTCTCAGGCAGCATTTAGCTAGATCAGAGCTTCTGTAGACATTTTTGTTCCAATGTGTCATTTCAGGTTCAGTAGAAAAGATGTCAGTATGTGCCGCATGTGCTCAGTTTAAATGAGCAGAGCAGTTGTTGGGCTGCAGCTCATCCTTACTGGATGTGTAGAAAAACATTAAAATCACTGCTGTGGGCAAAGCCGATGAGTGGTTCAGCCAGAGGAGCCCTGTTGGAAAATAAAAAAGTGTTTAAGTGTTGTGCCACTGTGTCACTCTCCTGCTTAGTAATATTAATGGTGTTGACAAAATATTAGACACCGTCTCAGAAACACAAAAACGAAAGATCCAAAATGTCGATAAATGCAAATCAATGCCTCTCTCAACCCAAACAGAACATTACAAGCTTAATGAAGGGAGGATTCATTGCAAGGCTGCTTCAGTGCTCACAAAAGGTGTCTAATGAACACTTGAGTGTGTGTTTGCTTTTAAAGAAACTTTCTCCCGTTCAGTGTCTCTGCTAAAAAAAAAATTAAAAATACGCCAGTGCAGGATAATTCTCAGTAAGACTCAATAAGGATCACTGAATCTATGAATTCAACTTTTGTTCCTGAGCCACAGTTTGCACTACAATCCCTTTAACACAAGAGGGGAGTGTTGCATTGCTCATTATAGGTACTGTTTTATAAATAAGGTATGAGAGTATAAAAACACACACAATGGCAAAGATTGGATTGGGCAGGTTGTTGGTCTGTTGTCATCATAATGTCTGATCTTATATGATGAATATGATAGATTAGTTGGCATATTTTTTAGCACAGTTAATCAGCGCAATTGTTATTATTTTCCATTGCAGCTGTGCAGAGTGGTGATGCGAAGGACCGCACCACATCACAACTAGTCATCCACCCATATGGTGCTCTGGCAGTCGTCTGTCATGAATCTGTTGTCGGTGATTGGCAGCAGGAGCCACCAGCTCCACTCCATCTACCCACTTAACACTAACAGCCACCTGTAGAAATAACGAACAATCTGGAAAAATCAAGGTTATAGACGGTGGCATGTTACACAAAAACCATAATACAAACAGGTTTTCACATGGCTGGGTGATGTTCATTTTGTGCTGAATAGAGACCCTTTCACAACAAGCATAAGAGGAGAACTCGGCTTTGTGCGGTAACACTGAAGCCAAGAATAAGAGGATTCTGTGAAAGGAAAAGGGGTTTTGATAAATTATGGATAAGCTGGAATAAATAGTTTTAAGTGACAGGGGGAAAGAATACCTATTCAGCACCCATCTAAAAACGTATTTAAATTATTCGAGCACTCATGTCACATTCTAGCTTTTTCAGACTCATCTCACCCTTTTTTTATCAGCAAATGGAGCTGGCTTAAGTGTCATAACATCACCCAGGCAGAAGGAAAAAAGATTTAATTCTATACTACATAAATCTGTACAAATACAGCGGTGTGTGTCTGTAGATAGTGACACATAGAGGTTCACAAAATAAAGGAAAAAGAAAAGAAAAAGAAAAAAAGGGGAAGAGTCTTATCCTGCATTTTTAAAGGGAGGATGGAAACTGTCACTTTGTTACATTTATCTTAATATGTTGGTTGTCACAGTAAAATAATGAACAAACAAAAGACTGAATATTAGGTGCCTAGGTTCCAGCAGTCCTTGATCACACCAGTTTTCGTGTCTCCCAGAGGGACGTCATTTTTGTGTTGAAATAATGTCTCTAAGGACTCATGTGGGAATAGTGGCCCTGCAGCTTTAACGACCTGTCTGCTGGTCTGGGGGCCTTCACCAACAATTTTCCCTCTTTCTGCCCTCTCTCTGTCTCTCTCCAGGGTCTCTCACTCCTTGCTTGTACAAGTTTCCAGATCATGGATTAAGTAGCAGTTCTTGTGCATTAAGCCACGGTTTCTCATCTCTGCCCTCGGCCCTCCTAACAACTGACGAGGCCCCTGGGGGCCCCAGTGGAGAGATGAAAAGTGACGCCCAAAGGAAGAGCATGCGGGACCCAGAGGACGCCCCGGCCATGGATTCCCCACAGATACGAGAGCTCGAGATGTTTGCAAACGACTTCAAAATTCGGAGGATCAAACTCGGTGAGTACGATCACTTTCAAAATAACTTGAAACCATCTCGCCGTCCGGCTGCACCCGTGAGATACCCTCTTACCACACATGGTTTTGTGTTTGTGCCCACCTCGCTGCTCCTCTGTTTGTGTGTTCTATAAAGTATTTCTATTCCTGCCTCATTTTGACCTGCAGGCTACACTCAGACTAATGTAGGCGAGGCTCTTGCTGCGGTGCATGGCTCAGAGTTCAGCCAGACCACGATCTGCCGCTTTGAAAATTTGCAGCTGAGCTTCAAGAACGCCTGCAAACTCAAGGCCATTCTGGCTAAATGGCTTGACGAGGCTGAGCTGGCTGGTGGTGAGTCACACGCATCCACTCTACTCCATCAACCCCCATTTAGAGTGTTTATTTAAGTGTAATCTTTCTCCAAACCTGCACTTTGGATTTTGTGTGAGAGTATCTGTATCTTTAAAAAAGGATCGGTAACTCGTGCTTTTCTTGCGTGATTATGAAGATCTGAAAGTGGCTTGGACATGACTTGTACTTGACTCTGTGAGCAGTTCCATCTGGGAGAGTTTTCCTACTCTCACATTGTTTCATTTTAATGATTTTTAGAGGTTTGAAGAGGTGGAACCTCTTGCTTTTTTTTACTTGAATTCAACAAGTAAAAAAAGAGAACACAAATAGAAAAAAGCTTTAAAAAATGCACGTATGTGTAGCAAAAGTATCTACTTTCTTCGCCTCCTGATCATCAGATTAATGTTGTGTTACTCTGAAGTGATCCAAAATGTCAAGTTAGGAATCAGAAAGTTTGAGAAAACATTGTAAAAGACCATAAGAAAAGGTGGTTGTTCTTAATTCCTTTTTAAAAGTGTGGCACTGGAGTCAAACTTATATGATGATACTTGATTTGGCAATTAATAAAACAAGTCCCAGTGGGTCAGATTACGTTAGCAGTAAGCTAATAAATATGTCACTTTATCATTGTAGTGCTAAAAAGATCTATATTTTTATGTCCTTACTAAAAAAAACTAAATGTATGTTCAAGTAACAATGTATTCTTTGACTTTCCGGCAGCCTTGTACAATGATAAAATAGGAATGAATGAGCGGAAGAGAAAACGGAGAACAACGATCAGGTGTGTACCGTAAGGATTGAACATAAAATAAGAAAATGAAAAAACGCACTGTTCAATAACTTTAGTCTGACATGAATTTCCTTTGTTCCTTGACTCTTGTTTCACACCGCAGCCTTGGAGCTAAGGAGGCCCTGGAGCGCAGCTTTGTGGAGAAAAGTAAGCCATCCTCTCAGGAAATAGCCCGGATCGCCAAAGGCCTCCATCTTGAGAAGGAGGTGGTCAGAGTGTGGTTCTGCAACAGACGCCAAAGGGAGAAACGCGTCAAAACAAGCCTCAATCTCAGCTCCTGTTTGACCAAAATCAGCCCAAACTGCATAACACAGATGAGTAAATCACAAAGACTTATGACGTAATTTAAAGTTCAGATCCAGAGAGTCTGCTCTACTGTGACTAAGGCTCCTTTATGGCCACAGCTAATAGAAAAATTATGTTTATTTGACAGCAGTGACTCCAGTGTAACGTGGGAGAATCTTACTCAACAGAAAACAATAGAAAACCTCCTTCATCCTGCATGAAGCTGCTGCTGATGCACTAAAACTATTTCACTGACTTCCAGTTCAGATTATACACCGATCAGCCACAACATTATGACCACTGACAGGTGAGGTGACTAACATTGATCATATTGGTACTATGTGGGGTTCTGCTGCTGGAAAACCGTGGATTCTGGCATCCGTGTTGATGAGGCCTCCAAATAAACATTGTCCCACAACAAGCACACTCCCTCATGCAAATGGTAATCCCAAATGTCACTGGCCTACTTCCGCATAAAATGCACCCCACCACATTGAAAAACATCAAACAATCAGAGGCATCTTGAGGACCATGGCAGTGTCCCAACATGTTGATTTGACCTCCAAACTTCATGGACCCAATTGTGATCAAGCATCAACAGCAGTGGGAACAAGCCTCTGGCTGGCTTGTTCCCACTGCGCAAGTCAGAGTACCCTAAGGATCCACTGTCAACGTCCTGGTTCCAGACCCCAAAGGACACCCTGAGAGGTCCTCTTGTCCGTGCCCAATGGTTCAGAGCATTTTTGAGCACATAAGGGGGACAAACACAACATTAGGCAGATGGTCATAATGTTACGCCTGATCAGTGTATATCAACCAAACAACTCCTTCTCAATTTTGCTGTAAAAACATGAGTCACTGTCAGCAGCAAATGTCTGTCTTATTTGCACAGACATCCCTTATTGCAGTTCTTATAATGCCATTTCTACGTTTTTTTCTTATTATTTACTTGAATAGAGATGTTTCTCTATAGTACTTTAATCCCACCATGTCCCAGGAAATTCAATTTAAAGAAAATACAGAAATGTCAAAGAGCAACCCAGCCATTATTTCTCCTTGTTTGAAGTTGAAACTGTGAGGATAAGAGGTTTTCATTAACTGCAATATGAACGGCTGGCTTGGTGCTGCAACTGCCAGTCCTGACATTTAAATGTAGTGAATCTTGGCAGTGCCCTGTTTTCTCCACGAATGTTAAAAGTATATTAACCAGACAGACCCGATACAATTTGATCCATCAGCACCAGAGTGCAGATGAGTGCATGTAAAAAGATCAGCTCTGTGCCTTCTCTGAAAACAGGCATTAGCAACATCGTCCTTGATTTTGTCCTTTGTTTTTTTTTCCATGACAAAGTGGAAATTTCCCTGTTGATGAAATGAAGTGTTCTATGTGTACATCTGCCTTTACCAGCAGGACTCTGTCTGTGTGCTTGTGTTTTTCTGATTAGAGCTGATGCCCGTGTGTCCTCTTTTTAACTACCTGTCACTGTCTTATGAAAAATGTTTTATTTAATTTAATGTAGCTGTAGTCCAAACAGTAATATATTTAAAGTTTCACAACAGCCTATTTATATGAGAGCTAATATATTGAGTCCATCTACTTTACTGTGTGAAACTTCTTTGATTTATGGTCTAAAGTCAGGGATATGTGAAACTTTTTTTGACAGCAAATAGATCTGTGGTCCGCCGTTTCCCCCCCCGATGTAAGATAGATTTAATTTTTCATATTTGTTGATGTTTTGTTTTTGCCGTTGCTGTTTTGACAAAGTGTCACACGAAGAAGAACGTCGGCCTGTCATGAGTCTGACCTGGTTGGGATGACTGATGTGAAACATACCAATAAAGACAAGGAACAAGCGGATACACCTTCTCAAGCAGAACTCCTGACAAAATCTGGACCTCGTTTTATGCACAGCGTTCATCAAAGTGCCGGGAATTAGTGTCCTGAAAATTAAGAAAGTGACTGAGTTAATGAAAATATGTCATATGTGAATGTTAGATCGATTGATATGAAGCGTCCTCATTCAGTTTAATTGAAAATATAAATATGCCAAAGGTAGTTAGTACAAACTTGCACTTATTTTAAGAAACTGTCCATTTTAGTTTCCAGACACCGAAAGTTCAATCAGTTCAGCTCATATCTGGCAGACAGTTAACTGTGTCTAATGAAAAATGACATGTGCCATCTCTCATTTTTACTGTAGTGCTGCATATTAGCCTGTGAATACATACATGAGGAGAGCGAGTCTGGTCGGGTGCGCAGCGTGAACTGTACAACTCACAGGGGATTCATAAATAAAGCTACAAGACACCTTAATTCAGATACAAGCAGTTTCCGCCGTGACTAATGTATGGCTGTACAACTGGAGTGCTGTCAGGGGAAATAAATGCAGCAGGGTCACTGACTGCCGTCACATTTCTGAGGGTGCAGAGTGGAAAGTTGCAGGCTCACTGTACTTAAGATGAAGCTACTAAGAAGCTTCTAATGCAAGTCTCACAGATGATTTCACCTTCATGCTTTGCTCTCTAAGACACATCCTTAAAATGAAAACTGACTGTATTGTTCTTCACTTTTCATGTGTTCTGACGATGCTGGAAGCCTATAACTTGATTACTTTGACAGTTTTCCACATATTTTCATGCATAAACCTGACACATTATTACTAAATCTTTTGTTAAAGCCGTCGCCAAAGTGGTGTTTTATCGCTACCTTTATACTATTTACTACAGACACATACTGTATACTTTACAATACAGCCAGTGTAAACCACACTGGTGCCTCTCACATATTTGTATATTCCAGCAATCTATCGACTTCTAGTTAGTAATTTCTGATGTGCACATTTATCAACAGACTCTCAAAATTTGCTTGACTCAATAATGATGAGCTACATTATCATTGCTTGGCAGTTTCATTGCAGATTGATTTTAATAGTCTGAGCTGCTTTACTCCGCAGTGATAACATCACTTTGACGGAAATTAATGCAAACTTGATGTCTGTTGTGAAAGATTAGACAGCTTGAGCAACTTTCGAGAGTCTGCCATTTATATGGAAATGAATGGTAGCCAATGGCTGTGTGGAATGATAATAAAAAACACTGCTGCTTTGCATTTTCTGCATAAATGTACAATCTGTGTAAATAATTTGCAGCCAAAGCTCGACAAAAAAAGGTTGTATGATGACCCTTAATAGGAAAAACAATAATAAAGGCCCACTAAGTTGTACCTGAAGAAACTTTATTCCTTATAAAAGCCATAACCCTTTACAGAGTCACTTTATAATGACTAAGAAGGAAACAAAAATGAGTATACATACACCTTTTAAATTGTTTGGAAATATCCTAACCATGGAACTGCACTCAAACAATGTTGCAATCTGTTAAAACATTGATTCTTTTCATAATTACAATAGACGGCTAAAAAGTAGAGGAACGAATGATTTGCAAAAGTTCAATGAATTATGAATTGTACATTTCAGACATGCAAGAATGAGATGCACTGTTTTCTGTTTTGGCAATGTGGATTGATAAGGAAACAAAAGGCCATAGAAAGAGAACGACAACATTACTATGAGAGGATGTCGCTGTCACTCTCATCAAGCCTGGAGCTGGCTGACATTAACGAATCACTGTACAGAAAAGCCAACTTCAGCCCTGGAGAAAAGAAAGCATCTCTTAAATCACAGTGTCATTTTAGCAAACCTTTCCTTCACTGTGTTATAGTTGTGTTTTTTTTTTTGAGTGCGGCAGCTTAAAATAACAAATGACAGTAACTGCATAGCAGCTAAAACAGAAGAGGAACTGCAGGACCAGTGCCACCCTACAACCACTGTGTAAATCAAACATCAACCAAGAAGCCACAAAACTCATTTGATTACTCAGTAGCGTCAGACAATCGATTCAAGCCTCTTTGATATGCCAGTCTTTCATTAGTCATAATTTCTGTTTGATTAAGTTTGGTTGCACAGTCTGTACAGCATCACGACTTGAGTGGCACTAATGAAGTGCTAGCAAGCCTGCCCTCAGATCAATGTCTCGCCATCTCATGCAAGTAATGTCAAGGCCTCACTATCGCCTGAAGGTATCAATGTCAGTTACACATTTCACATGCACATATCTCTCTTCGGTATCGATGGTAGCATATGTAAAGATTTTGAATACATGGTAATTAATTAGCTAGCTGACCTGTTGTTTCATTTGTATGGTGACGGTGACAGACTCTGTGATACTGTCTCTGATACCACAGGATGACAGAAAAATCAAACAGAGGCAATTCAGTGGCAAAACACTGCAAACCATGTGCCTTAACAAAGATAGTTTGCCTCAAAGAAAGTCAATTAGATGGGTTTTAGATTAACCAATGGCAACAAAGATAGGAAGGAAAAGGTAGGAAAAATACAAGTTCCACCTGCTTATTGACAACCCCAAAACTCTGTTAAATTACCATGTTGTATTCATTAAAACTCGCCAGAGAAAGATCACCCATCTTTAATCATGTAAAAGCTGATAGATTATAGGCCTAACAAAAGATTGACCAAAAATGTCAGAAGGGAAAAGCCAATTCTGAGATCACATATATGCTTGTAGCCCTTATAGACAGACAAGTAGTAAACAGTGTAGGTGGTTCTTGAGGTCAAGCATTAACTGTTGATCAACCTTCAAGTTGTGGGCTCTCTAATGTTGTCATAAATATTATTTTTTAGTGTAAATATATCAGATGTTTTGCCCTCATGATCTGTAAGGCAACTTGCAGAAGAATGTGAGAATATATACGTGTTAATACACATCAGTCTGCCTGCATGCCTTTGAATGTGTGTGTGTTGTTTCCCCTGCAGCTTTTGAGCCTTGACAAAACCAGTGTGTCTAACAGAGTCCGTATCAATCAGTATTAAGGTTGCACTGGTTTACAACGTGAACATTAATACAAGGAAGACAATTAATCCACTCCCAGGGCTCGGAGCTGTCTCTCGATCTCGTCATCAGAGATAGCAGCTTGTTTAGAGGAGGTGGCGCCAGGGAGACTCTTTCCTGCAGCTGGAGCTTTCACCATCTGGAATCACACATGGGCAGAAAAAGAAAAAAAATCGCATTAGCAGGCTCACCCATTTCAGATTTAACACACACACACACACATTATGAGAGATGAATACTTGTTGGAAGACTGGCTGCTATGCTTAGCTGCATACTGTCACTACAAATACAAATACAAAAAATGAAAAGTTCAAATCTAATAAGAATTATTGTCAGTTACATCTTACAAAACTGTCATTAAACCCCATACAATTTTTACTGCATAAACAACCTGTGATGTCCCTTTGGGTGTCATTTAAAGAAATCTTTTCCCAGTGATAATCCTCCTTTTGTATGGCATACCAGAGTAAAAATGATCAGTTAATCATTAAACTTTCTTTAATCTCTTCTTTAAAGTGCAGGTTGTCAGATTTGCCGCCTTTTTAACTGATGTCATATACTTGTTACAGCAATCTGGTATTCACCACCAAAAGGCATCACTAATTTAAGTAGGATGCAGTACAAATATTTTAAATTGCCTTTGTATTTGCTAAAAAAAAATGAAGTCAATGACAGCATTTGTTGTTTTCCACACATATCACCATTAAACACAGAAGAATAATTCCAGGGAACATGAACAAAACATATGGATGTTTATTTGCTTATGCCAAGTTTTTCCAAACTACCATAGTTTATGAGTCTTGTAACTTCCTTTTAGCTTAAGGCTTGATTGAAAAAAGCATTTCTTGTATGGCTAGATAAGAGAGCATTCAAGGAATTATGTGCTTCTTTTTTATTGCGATTTAGCAGGAAATAATTAGCCTCCTCCCAAAAATCAAACACAGTTTAGCCGATTTTATTAAACCGCCTGTTTGCGCTCTCCAGCTGTGGGCCTCTTTATTGAGCATTTGTGCATTTGTGCTTTGTGTTGTGAGAGGTAATAACTCATGGGGCCCCCCAGGGGGAGCCAGACACACAGCAGACAAACAGCCTGGCAGTTACAAGGAAAACAGTGTACAGAGCTAGAAAAGCTGAGGGCTAGCCCCACCATGTGGCAGCTGGAATACATTTTAACAGTCAAGTAAAAGCCATGTGGAGCACTGATTGTTCATCTTGCTAGAGGCTGTGAGCTCTATTAGGACTAGTTACATCTGTAAAATGTGTGGTGCTGATTCTTTCTCAGCTTTTCTTGGGCTTAAAGTGTATTCAAACAGTAGGAAGTATGAATTTCAGGTAGAAAGATTAAATTAAGTCACCTGTAATTTGTTTCTCCCTCATTTTGGATTTCTTACCTTCCCTGAGATCTCAATGCCAATCTCATCCAGAACCTGGCTGACAATGTCCTGAGATTCCTCTTCATCCCCAGACTCATCAAAGATCTCATCCAAAGTGTCGTTGACTGAACAGAGTGCGAGTCAAGCAGGGAGGAGACAAAGATAGAAAAGTCAAACAAATTGATTTTCAGTCTCCAGTTTGGACTTCAGAGTTAGATCATTTTTGGCAAAAACAAATGCGCTTTTGTATTCACACTAGCAAATATGTGTTGTTGTCGTTGTTTTTCAAAACCTCTATAATCATACTTTAATTTTTCCCTCTACCACAAATACAGATTGCAGCTCACTTCACTCCTCACACCACTCCCTGTATATCCTGACAGTCTGGTTTGGGTAAGCCTGTAAATACCAGAGCTGTGTGTACATTATGTGTCCTTACTCATGTCCTCAGTCATGCCCATCTTCATGTTCTCTTTCTGGAAGTCCTGCATGGTCTTCAGTGTCTTCTGTGGATCCATCTTTTTATTCACTGCTTGCATTGTCTAGGAGACATTATTAAAAGAAGATCAGAGATATTACCTTGACATTTTAGCTGCTGTGAGAACTGCTCTTGAGGATATGGAAACCTCCTGTCAAGTTGAACCTTTCAGGACGTACTTCTGTTTGATTTAGTATAACCTTGTTTCTTTTTTACAGAATGGTAAAAAATACAAGGACACTAATGACTGGTGCACAACTTGGCGTTCATACAAAGTTTCATTGCCAATGAAAATTTTTTGGCTAATTTTCCTTTCATATTATAGACTTCCCCAAGAAGTAAATTCCAGGACAAAAGCTGCTCTATTCACTAAAAACACTGTACGGAAGCTGCTTGCCTGTATCTGTGTATACACAAAGTTTTTGTGTGTCAGACACAAAACAATTAACACATTCTCTCTCACACAAACACGGCCTCACATACACCTTATCACACTCCATTAATCTGAAGCCTAATTATATTTGACCTGTCGATGTTTGTCAAGTCTTACTCTGTACAGTACATTGCCCCTGGCCAATTACCACCTCTCACACTCCATTAACAACGATGCTACGAGACGCGGATTTAAACAGGAGCAGATCCCACATTAATACTTTAATTGCCATGCTAAAATACTGATGTATTAATAGGTACTTACATGTAATTGTAAATCAAACTGTGCTCTACCTGCCTTTATATATATTGTTAGAGCAGTACGTCCCTGAGCTTGCTATTTGGTACTGTATCCATCTGCAAGGTATGCTCATCTCTTAAACAAAAAATGATTATGAATACATGTAAACTATAAATTCTACAGGCTACTTTGAGCTAACACAAGGTCTAAGTATTGCCTTTTACAATAGTTTGCCCTTTAACGCATATGTTGATGATGACTGTTCTGTTAGTTGTTAACAATGCAGTTCTTTTTGCTTTCAAACTGAAGTAAACTTGTCTTCTTAATACATATTCCTTTTTCACCACTGACAGACCTGTTAAACTGAATAAAATCTGGGTTTTTACCTTGGCTGTGGTAGACATGGCACCAGCCATCTTCATTTGGGAGTTCATGACTTTGGTGTGCATAGCCATGGAGGTGACCTTGGAGCTGACAGTGTATGTCCGGTTCTTCTGCTTCCTAAGCTGCACCAACTGCTTAGCGAGAATCTTACATGCCTCACGATTACCACTCTTGGCCATTTTCTTAATCTCCCCCTCCTACAGAGGAAAAGAAGAATAATTAGGATATGAGCACTGGGTACACTTTTCTGACAATTTAGAGTCTTTATTTGGGTTTGAATATTTATTTGTACACATGTATGATTGTTTGTATATGTACTTCCACTGTGTAAACTTAACATCTGAGTGTAAGTATGCATGTAACAGAAAGTAGAGAAAGCAACAGCATATGGCTCCAAATTCTCATTTAGACATACTCCATATATCTGGAACAAATTCACTGAATGTGCTAGAGTCTTCCGATTTTATGAGTCGTCCGCCTAACGGTAAAATAAGCGTTAAATTATGAGATAATGTTCTATTGTATAACCTTAAAAATAGAAAAAGTAAACAGAGGCGTTATGGCTGACCTTACCAAAATACTACACTGCAGATAAGCTGCGGAAAAGCTGTTACCTCACAAAACTGAAACATTTTCAAACAAAGTAGTGTGTCAGTGTCTGTAAGCACCACCAATTTTCCACCTCTTTCAGCAATATGACATGCTTAACCATGGTAGAAGCCACACTGAGAGTCAGTAAAATCATGGCAGATTGAGTATGGAGCTTTTTTGGTATCCCTCACTTGCCAGAGAAGCTTCTATTTTTCATAGCACATCAATCCATTCTGACACTGACACTGTGTCACTTCTTCCTCCATATTTCTCATGTAGTGAACATAACTATTTTTGTCCACTCCAGGATAATAGTTTTGGTGGTACTGATGAGTATCAATCTGAAAATCTTCTTCTTACACATCTTACAGTAGAAATGCACACATGTGAGTAAGCACGCATACACATATACTGTGTATTGATAAACAAACATCTACACGAAGTCCCAGTGAGACCATTATGTTTGCAAATATACACATGGTAAATGCAGTCATACAGATCAAATGTTACTCGTTGGCAAGCAAATACATGCTTTTAGCTTTGGTAAACATCAGAAATACACTGATGCCTACAGGGATCCTGTTAGTGGGCACGAGTGTGTGTGAGCATCCCAAGAGACAAGAGCAGAGCTCCAGGTTACGATAAGCTAGCCAGACCTGTCAGCACTGCCACAGCAGCACCAGCATGTCTTGTTTATTTCTTGTGCGTATGCTGAAAGCATCCTCCTCAGGAAATAACAATCTATTATTAATGTTTGACAGAGCAAACCCAATAGGCTTTCCCCACTCAGCTCTGTGTCACCACAAACACACACACACAACAGGTGCATAACATTCAGCCTGTATTTGCCTCCTTGTGAACAATTCAAATGAGTTCCATGGGGAAAAAACTGACTTTCTAGGTATAAAAAGCACAGAGTGACAATAATAATGTCAACTGTAGTGTCATCTGAAAAACTAAGAGTGCATTAACGGGGAAAAGACAGAAATGAGAGCAGAGGGACTGCTGCTGATGAGAATATCATATTTATTGCCCTGTCAGGAAAGGAAGGAGGAGATGGAAGAGTGGGGGTGACAGACAGATAGTGCTCTCATAGACATGAAGGAATGCAGAGCACAATTGTGAGGCTGTTAGGCTTTGCCTCATAGAAAATGGGAATCTTAATGTATTAACATCAACAAAAACACAAAAGATTGCGCTAAACAACAGCTGGACAACATGTTACTAAAACAGCCTCATTTCCAGCATAATCATGTGAATTTTACAAATGTTACTGAAAAAAAACAATTGTTTTAATGTCTCATTGGGCCAAATGTTATATAAAACCAACTTAAAATCCCTTTAACAACCAAAAAAAATAACACAATACAGCTGTTAAGCTGCTAAGCAACATCAAATTCACTAATACTAATACAGATACAACTCCAGCTTTACACTTTTAAAAAGCCTCCAATAATTCTTTTGGCCTAATTGTAACATGCCTATTTCTTTCTTCTTTTACATTATTAGCTATAAAAATATGTTAAACAAAGAGAACATCCAGACATAAAATGTACTTTGAGGTTTTGGAAAATAACCTCTGCTCTGTGCCATTTCTGTTTAGCATATGTGTGACAATCTAAGTATGTGATTATAATCCCACTGAAAGCCCATGTGTTTGGGGGGCAACACAGTCATGATTGTGCCTAACTGCAAATATAGGTCATTTTCTTTTCTGAGGCAAAGCATCTTTTATTCAGAATGGGCAACAAAGCTTTTAAAAAGTCGACTAATTAGCGGAAAGCATTAATGAAGAACAAAAATGTGGTTTTCCCAAGGGAGGTAATTATGTCCTGTACGATATTGACTTAATACAACTGAGGGACGCAGCCAGCTTCTTTCATCTTTCAGAGTGGGAAAACGTTATGTGCAGCTGTGAATATAGTCTTATCGTGTAACTCTGTGTGAGTGTGTGTCTCACATGCCTGAAGCCACCGTACCAAATCATTGTGGTCTATTCATTTAGACCCATTAGCCAATCAGGTTCAATCCCAGATTATAATAAAAGGGTGTAATATGCGTCTGGGGCTGTAGCTGTGCGTGTTGGGGTGGGGGCTTTATAAAGATTTGATGCAATATGCAGAAATCTGCAAAAAAAAAATGCCTTGCATGCAGATACTTTTGTTCCCTTTACTTTTTGCATGCGTGTGTAAGCGTATGCATGCACTCCTACCAATTGCTTCTCTTGTTTCTCCAGCGCTGTTCTGTCTCTGGTGATCTGTCTCTGAGTGGTACGCATCTCTTTCGACTGTTCCTTGATTACATCTTTGGAGAGAGTGAGTGAGACAAAAAATTACCAATTTATACTTTGCAACAGATACAATACCTGTACACCTTGCAACCGTTTTCACATACACAAATACAAATATACAATTTCTGGACCGATGTGATTGGACTTTGAGGAGTGACTATTCATGGCAGTAAACATCATCAGTCTGGATAGATTAAAGGCAAAGAGTCTGTGTTGCCTTATTTGACAGAAGTCTTTCTTCGGACTTCTTCCTGTTTCTTCTGACCATTTGATAAACAGACATCTATTATGCTGAGATAATGAAACCCTGAATAATAAAACAGGTTAACCTCTGCCATCAGTATATGCAGTTTGAATAAAAGACTTGTAGAGCCTACATAATCAGCAGCTGGCAGCTGAACAGACAGCACATATAAGAACCAGCTGCTTGAATGTGGGGACCCATCCCTTTTCTTCTTTTCTTCTCCTGTTTGGTTTAAATGTGGACCACCCTCAACTGTATTTTTGTTTGTTTGTTTTTTTTAATAAAAAAAAAGTGCTATAGATGCAACAGTAAAAATGGACTTAACAATGTTTAAAGATGAGTATGTTATCCACTTATACATCACTGCAAATCTAGAGAAGTGCAGTTTGAAAGGGCAGGATCTCAGTCAGCTGCATGGCTTTGGAAGAAATGCAAAATATCTAGCCAGTGCCTTAATAGCGAGCATGTTTGAGTGCACGCCCAGAATGCATTTGAAATACAACGGAGTAGTCAGCAACAGACGGCAAATGCATACCAATACTGCCAACTGTGGAAGTGCTTGGACAGCTACACCAATATTGAGTCAGCCCTAAACTACCCACACAAATACAAAGTGGAATCATGTGAGATAATGTATGACCCTAAAGTCACACATTCATCCAAGGCTTCTGACCAATGAAATCAGTGTAAAATAAACACACGTCAATGCCCTAAATGCTGTTTTGAGATTATTCTGACAACAGCTGCTTTGTAACATAAATCTGTTTGCAGTTTTAAGTCTAAATGAATCTTCAAGCATCAAATAAAGTCAAGATTAAGGATAAATAAAATACAGAAATAAATGAATCAAAGCAAATCTAGTTGGTGTTATTTATAAAGCCCAAAATTACACATTTGCCACAAAGGGCTTAATAATCTACACACCACTTTAGTCCTACATCCTTACTTCAGAGAAGAAAAGATTCCCAAAAAAACCCTCAGTAGAGGAAAAAAAGGAGAACACCTCTGAAAGAGCAACACAGGATGGACCCCTCCTCCAGGACAGACAGATTTGTGCGCATAATTACAGAACAATTAATAGGTTCTTTATGAAGACGTGCAGAATTTAGACATTATATTAGCAAAAAAAGAAGCAGAAAAAGAAATGAACAATATGATTCTACAAAACTTATATCAATACAGTAATATATAATAGTAGTGACACTTCTGAGGGAAAAAAGCAGACCTAAGGCAGAAAAAATCTTATTCTTTCTGAAAATTTCACTAACTATAAAGTTGGTGAAGACACGTCAGTGCGCTGGACCACTTGTGAGAACGATTCCTATATACGTATAAGGTGACGTGTCGCTAACGTCTCAAAGTGGGAGGGATATCGTCCTACAAATATGCGTGATCTGAACCCCCCACCACCAAATTCGCCAAATAACCAGAAACCACTTCGACCACCTGACCCAGGGCAACAACGAAAAACTGTGTCCCGAGACTGAGAGATGAGAAAAATGCTGGACTTCAGATGGGAAGTGCAAAAAGTCACAGCCGAGAAGACCTGACAATGGCTTTACGAGGAGTGGAGGTAACACAGCACAGTGAGTACCGTACGCAGATGATCGGTATGGGTGAAACTGGAATGACAATGATGGGAGGAGAAAGTAGGCAGTGCTTTGAAAAGATTTGCCTTAACCAACACAACCTATTTTTAACCTGCAGATAATAAGCTGGTATAATCTTATGTAGTTTTCCACATAAATAAGTTTCATATAAAGAAAAGGTGGAGTTTAGTCCTCCTTCCTTCTAGAAAGCCAGGATGCAGAGTCTATGTAATCAATTTGAAATAGAATAATTGATGCATTAATTGTGACAAAGTAGTGGCTGATTTTTCATTTTGACCTTGCGAGCCTGATTACCAAGCCTGAGGGGAAAAAAAACGGACATATTTAGATTGTAAGGCTTTTCATCATTTTTGCAACTGTACTTTACTAAAATGAACATATCAAACTAAAGTGACAGCATGAAAATGATGTCATTCTTTCGGAGCCTTCCCTGACATTGCGCAACTTTATTAGTCTGGTGGCATAATCAGTTTTTCCACAGCACAGTAAGGCAGTTGTTTTAAAGTCTGTGTGTCCAAGACAGACTGAGAGTTAAGTAGCCAAATTAATGTCTTCTTAAGAAAGGAAATATGGGTAATGGAAGTGAGGTGAAGTAACACATGAATCAATCTGAAAATCTATGTTTTTAAAAAAAATAAAAAAAAAACCTTCAAAAAAGGTTGTGTCTGCTAATACGCATTTGACATTATATATTAAGCATCTTAAATAACACTTCAGACAGTTGGGGTTTATGTTTGCCGTTTCTGTTCTCTTCACCTTAGCTCCAGTGTAGCAATAGAGACACACTCAATAGTCTACAGACCTAACATGAACAGAGAACGTTTTGTGGGGACAAAGCAGCTTCTTGTAACAAATAACATCGTATATTTCTGTTAAGGATTACATTGTAATCCAGCTACATATATAAAAATAGCCTGTTCACCTAAGCTACAATAAGATTGCCAGCGTTTAGTTGCCAGACGTCATTCAGTAATGTGACTGGTGACTCAGCTAGCACAAAAACAGGTAAAACAAGTTAACCGGGCGCAGCTAATTGAACACAACACAGCAGGCTGTTCGCTCGGGCTAAAAACAAGTTAGCTAGCTTTTCATACAGAGCAAACTTACCGTCGACAGTCTTCTTCTTAAAAAGGGAAGCCATGTCGCTGTTCTGTATCGACCTAAATAACAAAATACAATTCCTGTACTGGTATAATGTGTAATTCTTATCGTTAATAGCGTTTAGCCGTCAGACCGGGACGGTGGTGAGTTTAGCAGCCGCTGTTTCCTGGTTGACTTTCTGTTGTTGAGTTCCTCCTTCAGCTGACTGATCAACGGCTCCACCTGACGTCACGGCGGGACTCTCATGATGCCTTCACTTGAACTCTGTAAAATCGCCCACCGTGCTCAGAATGGCTGACGCGTTCAAGATTAGTTCAAATATAGTTTAAAAACGGATTTTATGGGATAATAATTCCGAGAAACATTGGCGTCGAGATGCAGAGGGATAGCATTTGAATCCCAATATTTCGGGACTCACTCAGACATCTGTGCAGTACGGTAGGTCTGCCAAGATAAACCTAAAACAACCTTTAAGGAACAAGAAAAGTCAGTCACTGGTAGCTCTGCTGTCATTGCCACTGCACTGAAAGGTTCAAAAAAGTTTCACAATATTTTGATCACAGTTATAGTCTATCGCTATTAGATTTCAAATCAACAAATACTGTTTTCATAATTCACTTCATTCTACAATCTATCTTTTGAAAAATAAAATATAATATCAACCTTAGCAAAGACAATAGTGACAAACACAGTAAAAACAGCAGAAGCTTTGTTTGTGCAATTTGTATTTTAGTGCAAAATGCAAAGTCCACTGTTTTGGGTTACTGTTTTTTATTGAACTGATTCTTACAATATTTCTTGCAGTACTTGAAGGGAGCATGCAGACGGGAAACTGTTAATAAAATCCTAATTCCAACAAAGAAATTTCCCATTTTTGCCTATTGATGGGGAAGACAAGCAAATTAAGTCTCATGTATAGTTTGTGTGAATTTTGCTAATCACATTTTCAATCACATTGTTAATCACATGCTTTGCTTTTTCATCTTTTCAAGAGGGGTTTCACACATAGTCTATGCACATATTTGGAAATTTTGCATACACTGGTTACAGGACATAAATATGTAGACCAAGGCAGGGAAATAATCCATAATGGGTGCTTCTGTCTATAAAATCACCCTCACAGCATCATAAATTCCATTCTCAATTTCATTCCTCTCCCTTTTATCCCCAGAAGATACAGTTTTCGTACGCCCCAGTTTGTATTCATGTATTCGTATTGTTTTATCTCGTATTGATGCTATGAGCAACTTTATGTGGGGTGGTGGGACTCTTGAACCATAACCAACTCAATTTGGTGGGTGTGCATCAGTGGTGGGGGTGATGGTGGGAGGAGGTACAGGAGAGGATGTAAGATGGGAGGGGGTGTCCTCCCCGAAATAGAGGGAGATGCCAAGTTACGGCTGGAGCAGAGGAGAGAGGGGTGACTTTGAGGAGAGGCAGAGGAGGATGGGTAGCCCTCAGCTCTTTCCTTTATCTCCGAGGAGGTGCGCGGTTGCCTGTGTGCATCGGCATGTCGTCCTGAGGCGTTGTTCTTGTTAAGGTTATTAGGGAAGATGTTTGGCGCTAATCAGCGGAGGACTACAGGGACCCCCACTAAACGGCCTCATCATCAGAGGGCCCCAGTGGTGATAAATCTAGCCCCAAGCACCCAGAGGGCCTGCTGCTACTAAGCCTGTATCTGTCTCTGGCTTTGTTGGTACAAACTAGCAGCATGTAAATCGATACTTGGGGATCAAATTTGGGATTTGTTTATGCCTCTAATAGGTATATTGGCATTTGTTTAAACATGCATTGCAGACCTGATCAATAATCAGCTGGAAGACATTAATTTGAGTTTATTCTGATGAATCACTTTGACTGGATAGCATATAAATAACACCTACTTCTCATCATTAATGTTACAACCATCCCTCTAAGGTGGGGGTTTTTCTCTACTAATCATTAAATATGCACAAAATTTTTCCAAAAACATTGAGTTAAGAGTTGTCCAATTTACAGAAAGCGGATAGTGGTGCAACATATTTTGTGTTAATAAGTGCAATCAAGGTAAAATTATGAATTAAAAAATGATTATATGACAAATGAATACAGTGTTAGGAAATGCTTCTCTTCTTTTGTCAGTTTCGCTGCTTTTCTGCACCACTTTCACCCCTACTTTCTCCACTCTTCTCATCTATCTATTTGTTCTTCTCCTGCTCTGTGATCTAGCCCTGGGGCGAGCAGACGTGTAATGTTAAGGCACTAACTACAGAGTGAATGGACACACACAGCAGAGAGAGACGTTCATGTGTGAAATGAGATCTGTGCACAATCAGTGGGAGTCGCAGCCATAAAAGCGCATCAAGCTTTTCTGCTTTAAGGTATCATTGAGCAAATCGCACAAATCCCTTCGCTTGATGACTGTGGAGTTGTTTCAGTGTTGCAACAACTATGTTTTTTCCTTCTCTTCACAGATGAACCCGTTCACGGACAACCAAACGTGAAGCCGAGTGTGTCGGCAACAGAAATTTCCAATTCTTCTGCTTCTTCTTTTACAAGTCAACACAGAAACTAGAAGCACTTCCAATAAGTTTTACTCAACAAGAACAGACAATCCTGATTCACTGATGTCTCATTTTTACAATGGAGGATTATCATCTGCTCCGTATATCAGCAGAACCACAGATTCCATTATTTTTTTATGATTTGTCAGTTGCAATAGAATTTCAACAAATCTCCCCGAGGCCCCACAGTGTGTGTATCTCATTCCAATATTTTGCAAGCATCAATCCTGAATCATAATAGGATATATAATATGAATACGGGCTCCACTGTTCCCTCTAACCCTGACATGTAACTATAGGCTGAAATATGTTGGTATGCAAACACAGGGAGACAGCGGGCTGTGATGGGAGATGTGGGATTTCAACAGTTCTCCTTCACTCTGATGGATGGATACTTCACTGCTGCACAGATGGAGAGAGATAGAAGGAGGCAGTGAGGACACCGGGAGTACCAGGAGAAGACAGGGCACAAGAAAGGGGTTGATCAGTTCAACAAAAGGAGATAAAGGTCTCCTCGAACAGTGATAAATTTTAAATTCTCAAACATGAAAGTTTACAAATGTGGTGCTCGTATGTATGCAAATGCAACACTTCAAGCTACACAAGATCAGTTTCACTCAATGGTGCACTCTGCAGTGTGTCACCTAAAAGTGTTAACAAAATACAGTCAATAGCTGTGCTCTGGTAATAATTTTGAGATGCAGCTCAGGAAACTGTAACTATAAAAAGAACAAGACAAAGCTAATCCCTGCTGTGGGGATCCACTCAGAACAACTATGGTCAACTAGTTTAACAAAGCTCTAACTGAGCATATCTGCATGCAGAGGCATATTACCACCTCTTCATTCAGACAGGAATGCAATTGAAACTTTATATTGTGGTCATGGGAACACTTTAATTATCTCTATATCACCCCTTGAGGATTGAGGATAATAATATGTATTTTTATGTTCAGCATTGTTGTGCATTTTGTCAGCTGGACCAGGAGTTAACAATAATAAAAAAAAAAAAAATAATAATAATAATGCATTGGTTTTATATAGCGCTTTTCTAGACACTCAAAGATGCTTTACATTGCATTATTCATTCACTCCATACTTGATGGTGGTAAGGTATGTATATAGCCACAGCTGCCCTGGGGTAGAATGACAGAGATGAGGCTGCCAGTCCGTGCCATTGGCCCCTCCTACCACCACCAACCACTCACTCACTCTCACACTGCATTCATCCAGGCTTCCTGGTGTTCCCTCTCGGTCTCCCATCCAGGTACTGACCAGGGACAACCTCGCTTAGTTTCTGAGATCTGACGGGATCGGGCATCCACAAGGCGCTATGGCCTGGACAATGTCCAGGGCCACAGATCTATGCTGTTGATTTTGTTATTTAATTAGTGGAATGGTTTGACATTTTGCGAAAATAAATCTATTCCCAAAAGGTCAAATCAATACCGATTTCAAAAATAAAGCTGCATCCAGGCAAGTTTTAACAGAAACCAGTTTAGTGTATTATGTTTTAAGGCTGCACGGTGACTCGGCTGTTAGCACCGTCGCCTCTCAGCTAGAAGATCCCTGGTTCACGTCCTGTCCTGGGCCTTGGATCTTTCTGTGTGGAGTTTGCATGTTTTCCCTGTGCAGTGTGGCTTTTCACCAGGTGTTCCTCCCACAGTCCAAAGACATGCTGAAGTTAATATGTGATTCTAAATGGTCCATAGGTGTGAATGTGAGTGTGCTTGGTTGCCTGTCTCTCTATGTGTAGCCTTGTGATAGGCTGGTGTCCCCTGCCTTCGCCCTGACTTGGCTGGGATTGGCTAGGTCACAAAAGAAGGATCAGATGGCATGTTCTTGCCATACTCAACCAAGTGTTTTCATAATAAAACGATTATTTTAAAAATATAATCAAGGTGCTGGTACATTTTGTTAAGAGCCAGGTTAAATGTTTCATTGCATTTCCAGTCGAGATCCTAAGCTCCAGTTTCATATTTTACAAATACATATGAAAGTGACATTGATCTTCTCTGCAAGAAAGCATACAAATACATTTTCCAAAATACAAACCTATTCTTTTAATAGTAAGATACTGGCTAATTGGGTCATTCCAATTTTAACGCACACACTTTGAAAATGAATTACTAATGAGACATTTTCAGCAAATTCCAAACAAAGTATGAAAGTAGTGGCAAGAACTGAGGACATATGGAAGACAGCAGGTGGCTGCGACAGGGAAGAGACAGAGGGAGAGTAGGAAGCAATGAAACAGGGTGGTAGCAGCAGGGGAGGCAGAGGGCAGGGGAGTCTGAGATGGTCTAATAAATCGAGTGAGTGACTCCACTCATTTTTGCCCGTGGGACGAATCTGGTCGCGCTCACCGGCGCAGCGCAGCATCAGGGAATTGTGGGTAATGAGAGATTATTTGCCCCTGTAGTGTTTGCTCATCATCATTGCCACCCCCAACCTTCCCTGCCTCCCAGAGAGCACACACACATAGACACACACCAGTACTACACACAAGCAGGAAGAAAAAGATGCAGGTGTAAGGCGGCATAGATACTCACACCGCACAAGCACACTGTTGGTTTTGTGATAAAGGTCAAACAGCGAGGTGTTATTATTTAAATCTGCTCCTGGCGCCAATTTTTGGACGTCACACTCAGTGAGGCACACACACACACACGCAGGATTCAATGACACCCTCTTTTATCCACAGGTCCTTTTAGCCCGAGGATGCCAATCTGTCTGAGGGTAGGTCCTACATGCATCAAACCAGAACCCTCTTTTGCCCTCCCTCTCTTTTTTCTCTCCCTTTCTGTCTCTCTGGTCCATGGGCCTTCCTGCCCTGAAGCCAGACTGTGGCCACAAGAAGTGGACTGGTGGTCCCAGCAGGGGCCGACGCTCAGACACACCATTAGCATGAGGGAATTAGAGTCATTACAGCTGGAAGGGCAATAGAGGACGAGTCCTCCGCTCTGCATAAGTGGGAGGGAGTTTGTGAAGTTGTGTGAGGTAGGTAATAGATAAAATGAGAGGATTTAGTAATCTGATGGTTAAGAAAAGTGTATCCAGTTTAAGGATGCATTTATACAATTTACACATGGATGGTCCCTTCTCTGAAAAGGTGGACTAATGCTTTGAAACTGATATGTTTTTCCCATATTTTGGTGATTTTATGAATTCTCATAATGAGCCCCATTAGAAGCAGTAAGTAGAGCTTTTTGTCAGTCTCACTAAAGCTGCCAGCCCAGCCCAGAAAAAGAGGATTCCTACGTCCCTTTCTACTCCTTTGTGTTTTTCATTCACATTAACTTTGCTGAAGAGCATTTTATTACTGTCACAGATAATTTGAACCTATTCTGCATTCTTTTCCGTGTCATTGTTTAAACCAGACGTCAAAATATAGCTCTGAGAACTAATAACACAGCATAATTTCATACGTATCCGAAATATTAACTCCAAATGTCCTGTACAATACAACAATATATTAGTTTTTTTTCCAATTTGCTGTGGATTTCCTTATTTAACTTTTTAATCCATGTCCACTGTGTTTAAAAAGGAAGAATTTTCTCAGTGTGACCCTCTAAAGTGGAGCCCCATCTGTGGAGTGGATTCTCCTCCATCAACATGACCCTGCCTTTGAGTCTCCATCATCTCATTAACTGCTGCCAGGATGCCTGGGCAGTGCCCATTATCTTTACACGTGCAGAATAGGAGTTAAAACTGGAGGATGGACTCAGTAATTATCTGCTTTTTAAGTAAGGTCAGCATGCCGACTCTGACTCCACTGGTCACTTTGTAATAGACACACTGTATGCACACGTACACACACAGTGAAGTAATGACTTCTCTTTGTCCACTCATTGCAATTAAAAATCTCATTATGATTTGATGAAATGTGCAAAAAATGGCAATAACAATGAAACCCCAGTAGATCACAGAGATAATGAAGATTCAAAAGTGTAAAACAAAAAATCAGTTGTAACTGTTTTTTTCCGTTGGTTTAACATGTAAATCTGTTTCCATTAACTTACAAATGACTGTCTTTTGCTCATTAGTGAGGGGCTACAGTGCAAATGAGTCCACCATGTTTTAACTGTGTCTCTTTCTTTAACTGAATTATACATCAAAACTCGTGTCCTGGCTAAAAAGTAAATGGAAATCTTTTTGTAAATACAGTAAGCAGATTTTATTTTGAAGTCTGAATACAACTGATAATGAACAAGATATCCATTCCTATTGCATCACTCCATGTTCTGGGAGAAGCACTAATGATTCTTTAATTAGACATAACCTCCACTCCTCCCCCACCTCTGACACACACCATGAAGAGGACTCATTTAGTTTGAGAATAAAGCATTTCTAAAGCAGAAACTGCAGTCAAATATCCACTTTGAATGCACAAACATACACTTACTGTTTATAGATGAGTGAAGTGTTAGAAGAGTTTGACTAACACATATATCAGTTGTTAGATAGTTTTTCTTAATACATATAAATTTTCATTGTGTTGTCTGTTTTCATGCCCTTAGTGAGAAAAAAACTTGTACAAAGATGATCTGGGAATGTGGAGTGAGAAAGAAGGGAGCTAATCCAACTTTTGCTGCCTGCTCCTCATCTTACCTTGATTTGAGACGAGCAGTTCAGTGCTATCAGCTGTTACTAACATGATGCACGTGTGGAATGAAAAATATGATGTCTGGCTCTGCTGCATCAATTTTGACCCTTTTTTTAAAAACTGCCCATCAATGCTTGCAATTGCTTGCAAGAGCAGGATTGCAGGTAGAGTAGTTAAATTAGGTGTATGACAAATGAGTGGTGGTGCTAACTAATTACATATGTCACTTTTACGCTCAATGATATAATCTAAATGTTGTTTTGTAGGATTTTTTCACCAAGAATAAAGAAACAGATATTTTAAAAAGGACAAAATATCATGTGGTAGGGGGCATTTGTGGTGGTGGTGTTTGGTTTTTAGGATCCAAACTTTAATAAAAGCAACTTGCATGCAGAACGTTGTGCAGCATCCTGTGTATGTACCAGGACCCGAGTCTCACTTTTTATGCAGAGCTGGATTCGTCACAGTGACAGACCTACAACCTTTGACTTTTAAGAAATTTAAGATTCAGTTTAAGATACAAATAGTTGGATGTCAATTTCTGATGCACTTTTCCCCAAATTATCTTTGTGGCAGTTTAACATATCAAATTCTTTCCAAGATAAATGTTATTGTTTTATTGTTTTTTAATCGCTAGTCGACCCACTTTTAGCATCATCCTCACTATCATAATCATCATCATCATCATCAGGTCATCTAGACAGCCATCCCTGGCAGGTGTGTGTTTCTATAGATTCTCTCCAGGGCAAAAGAATGATAGCAAGCACACCACAAAACTCATGATGCTGCAGTCTGCCTAATGTGAGACACCATCATCACCAGCACTCAGCGTTATCTCACACCTGCCTCATCAGGACCGCAGTGTGAGGCTGAACATATTAGAGCTTTTAATTAGAAAAAGACAATCATTTCCCAAGATCCCACGCTCAAGTTAAAGCATTATATTTTTCCAATAATAAAAACGTTTTTAATTGTGAAAGTTTCAGAACTTAAAACCTTTCACTGAACTGTTCTTCTCTTCAGTCTCAGATCTAGGGCATACCACTTGTGACCTCTTTCTTGGTTTCCTGGGACGTATCCCCCAAACCTCATCACTGTTTCTTTCAAACATGCCTGTGATCTGAAGTAGTGGAAGTTTGTTAGGAGTGAGAGATTTCTTCTGATCTAAAGCACTGGAGGTGCTCCTCATTCTATGAGAGAAAAGCAAACAATCCTCTAATGCCACTTTAATTTCTGTCCTGGCCCCTCCCCTCCCTCCCTTTTCCCCCCTAAAACATCCACTAATAATCATCTCTGTGCCTCATTAAGGAGCAGAGGAGTGGAGGCACAGGCTGCTCCAGATGTTTGGTGGAAAACCCCTCAGGTCTGGTGTCTGTGTCAGAGAACTTGTATGTATCCACTGCAGTGTGCACGAGTGTGTGTGAAGCAACATTATGAATCTGTAGGTTTGATACTTCCTGCACTGTCTCAGGGCATCACTCTGAGTGCTCCACTGCCCCAGTTCCACAGCAAGCGAAGGGATGAGATTTACCATATCAGAACGCTAGATGGAGATGCGGACAAACTTTGCCATCTCTGCAGAATTTTATAATCAGTCTCTTTGTCTGGTGGAGTTGTCACACTGAGTGATGGCTGCAGGTCAGGACGATCGTTTGGAAATATAGGTGTGTATTTCAAACTGTCCTAGTTAGAATTCTCCATTCTTGTTAAGCTGGATATGACTAATTGATTTTTAATTGCTTATGGACTGTAAATCTGATCAGTTAATTGTACTCACATTGGCTGTATATTAGTCTAAAAGCTATTGATTCTGAAAAACAGGGTGGGTATATTTCAACAATCAAGTTATTATAAAAATACAGTTTCCAGCTATTTTGGCATCCCAGTATCAGGTGAAACATTTCCTTGATGGGAACTTAACTATTCTGAAATAATCAAAACTCCACACATCGTTGTAGTTCTTGTATAAGTGATTTTCTTCCACGACACTGCCCCACTTCATCATCTTCAGCTTGTGGCTGAATAATTCACGCAGCCTTGGTGACATCAAAGTGAATCAAACATGAGGGAAAACGATGAGGCTGTTACTCACTTGCCACAGTCCCCAAAGTGTCATCATATCTGGTAACTCAAGTATCGAACGTGGCAACAACAGCAGGCAGCGGGGCAGAGTCAGAAAAATGAATAATAAATCTTCCTGTTGTGTCTCTTAAACATTTATCATTCTGCAGATCCTGCAGTGGGGGAAATGCAAGCGAAACTGCACACAGATGCAATGTAAGCACGGGAGGAGAAAAATGAATGATGGGAAAATATGTCTGTGTTTCAGATGTGAAGCAGTTGTTAAAATAATCTTTGTTTTTGTTGGTTTTCCTGTTTTTTTGTCACTTTGTCTTTGATGTATAAATGCAAGCAGTTCCTGAAGAGACCCGTGGTTTTTAGTGATGTACGGGCCTTTTTCAGACAAGACATGTTTAATGCTTGAAAGCAAAGGTGCAGTTAATCTAATTAGAAATTACTGAATTTCATTTATCAGTTTCAGCATCCTGGTACTGTTCATGCTGGTTCACTGTCACACTTCTATGGTTTACTGGGACGTTTGAACAGGATGGTGCCAGTGTTGCTGTTATTAATAATGTGTGCTTTTCCAACAATGAGAAGTTAAAATGTTGGTAGGAAATAAGGTCATTTAATGGGATTTATGGGCTGTATGAATATTTTTTATACTGTAGAGCATGTGAGTGTATGTGTGCAGGTGGTAAGATTTTAAAGAGGATCCATTGTTCTCCAACTCCTCAGCTCAGCAGCCCTGGATTCATGGCTGCATCATATAAATATCTTCCATAAAAGCATTTTTTACACCTCTGCAACAAATTCATCTGACAACAACATAAGTCTCAGCGTGCAGTGTTACAGTATTTATTACAGTTTATAATCCTCGACAGAGAAGGTCGGCAGAACAAGATAACTCCATGCTGGAAAGGAGCAAGGTGTCATCAGACTAATTAGCCTTCTGCCTGACTCTCAAACCGCATCAGTTTTAACCGAGAGAACTGAATAAGGGTGAGTTGTAATTAAATGTTGGCGTGGTAGCTCAGCAGGAATCGGATTAACATGTGTAATAAGATGTAGCTGGACTGCCCCTGCGGTTTAGTGGTATAAGATGCTCATCGTGTAATCACGTTGTTCCTGGCTCAAAGCTCTTGATCTCTGCCTCGTCTTAATAAACTGGCCACCCATGACACTATATGGGATGAAACAGGTATAGCAGATGGATGGAAGATATAGCTGGCTCTCATTTTTTGCAGTCATGCCCTCTCTTACTATCATGTTACTGTGTTAAAGTCTACATGTATTTATGTTGAATACACCTGTTTTAATTACCTTTTTCATTTTGACTTGAGGGGCTGCATGGAGGCTCAGTGGTTAGCACTGTCGCCTCACAGCTAGAAGATCTCTGGTTTCGCGGCCTGGGATCTTTCTGTGTGGGGTTTGCATGTTCTCCCTGTGCTGTGCAGGTGTGGATTTTCGCCAGGTACCCCAGCTTCCTCCCTCAGCACCAAGACATGGTGAGGTTAACTGGTGATTCTAAATTGTCTGTAGGTGTGAATGCCAGTGTGCTTGGTTGTCTGTCTCGATGTGTAGCCCTGTGACGATTATAGCAAATGTAGTCTACACTTCAAATTCACGCTTGTCAAATTCTGCTGTAGTTCATATTCAGAAAAGTATGTTCTCAAGACCTCAAGGAGTCAATATTTGAACAGCACTGGTGTCTCATGTTCCAGTTTCTGACCATAATGGTCTTTATTCCATTTTTTAATATTCCTGAGAGCACAGAATGTATAGTGGATAGAGCCTTTAGTCATTAGAGAATGGACAAGAATAATTATACCCTGCTTCTGAAGGGAAAATGGAAAGTTGTAAGTTTATCTACACAGAGCAAAAGGTTTTGAAATCATTTGCACAATTTACTAATCATGTTTCCTGCCCATGCTGTTTATTACCTTGTACAATTCAGACATACTCTGTAGTAAATAGCACTAAATTATTTTCTGTTCACTTCACTGTTTTATCAGCCACTGACATTCACACTTGCAGTCACTTGCATATTGGCCAGGTGTCTTCTGTAGGACTTTATCTGTATGTCCACTACAGATAAACTGATAAACATGTCATGTCATTTGCCTCGTCAATAGGTGGCAGCAAACAACTCCCATCAGTCAATCAATGAGCTTTGCTCAGGGAGGGAACAAAGATACTGAACAGTTACACAACAGTAGTAGTCAACAACCTGACCAACTATATGCACACACTTTCAATTTATAGGAATTTCTAGATTTGTTACAGTTTATGTGAGGCTTCTCGGGCCTTCATCTCAATGATACAATCCAAAATAGTTCCCTCTAATACCGTTTTTATTGACCACAATGCACCTCAGCTGCACCTGTTGCTCAGAGATGACTGGCAGGTGGCATTGTCTGACCTCACAGGACCTCATACATCTCATTTAAATCTGCTCTCTGGTGGCAAATGAAAAGTAGCTTAATAAAACTTTAATTGCATTCTACATTTTGGGCTACTTTTGAGGATATTTTGTAAGCTGATTCTGGTATTACCAAGTATTTTTGTTGATAGTTTTTCATCCAGCAACTAAATTAAATTAATAGTTAATTAAAATATCTGACATTGTGGTGAAAGTTTTGGTTGACCAGCATATTAAGGACTAGTTGCGTGGGGTTACATCCGTTAGAACACTGGAAAAATAAAGATATGAAGGGATTCCTTGGTGACCAGACTTGTGCTCCTGGCTTGTACTGTTATGAGCTGGTTATGAGCTGTGACAGTCCTGAGGGCTCTTTGCTCAGATCTTAATGTGACATGTAATAAGTATGTGAAAGTTTATTAGCTTTTCTTACTGGACGCCGGCATTAGGATTGGAATACTTCATGGCAGTAACAGCGCCTGGCTAAACTCCACTGCGCCATACAGGCCCTTCCCCGGTGGGCGTGCGTAACGGCCCCAGCCCTCTCTAAATATAACTCCCCTCCAAAACAGAAAGAGAGAAAAGGGAGAACGGAATGCTCACCCAATCAAAAGCAGTCTGAAAACTTATTGGGGAAGAGTTTTTTTTTCTGTCCCGGATACAGTGTGTGTCTTACATCGTTTTGATCCATTTGGTGGCCCCGGGTGGTGCTGGTGGAACGCACAGCGGGAGGCGCATTGTCTGTATGCAAACTGGACGACATGGCCATTGTATGCGTTTGGGCATATATGGAGCCACTGATGGCTCGGAGGACACAGCCCTTGTAAAGTCTCAAGGCGAGTCGTTTCTCGGTTGTGATCCGCCCGTTTCTCTCCTCCGACTTTATCTTCTTCTTCTTAACGGTTCTGCTCCGGCGCTATGAGTTGCCTGGATGTGATGTACCACCAGAGCTATGGAGCGCACTACCTCCCTGCAGCGGCGTACAAGGCGTCCTACTATAACCACCATCACCAGCAACAACAGGTGAGACACTCATCGTAGAACTTTTTTTTTTTTTGTGGCTGCTGAGAGGCGCTGACACCAAATAACCTCAGCTCGAGGATTTTCTTTTCACTTGAGGAGACGGAATTAACTTCCACAAGGGCTCGTGTGACCTAGGGTGACGAGTGAGGTCTGTATTTTCACAGATTCCTATAGCTATTTCTGACACTAACAAATGTTTTTCTTAGGGATAAACAAAACTGCAGGACCAGGAGTGACAGAGGACAAAATGTACCAAACTTTGGGGATAAATACACCACAAAAAAGTTAGATAGTGTCAGGACTATTTGTAAAATTCATTCATAATTAGTCAACTTTCCTTTTTTTGCCAAATGTTTTATCCTATATTGGCTGGTTTCTGTTCAGGATACCATGCCAAACTTTCTAACGCCCCATAACCACAGCTCTCCACCTTCAATTTCACTTTTGAATGATTAAATTCCAGTCTGGGGGCTCAGTATTCATCTCAGGTCAGGCGTAATGACACGGAACTATTAATCCTGCGGTCAACTGGTGATGTAATGACAGCCGGTCAGTCACTCAGGAATGTGGATCAGACACACTGAGCTTTACAAATAGTTGGAATGCAGTATGGGAAAAAAGAAAGTCATTTTCACACGACTCCCAAAATGCTTCCAGATAAAAATAATACCGGTAGACAACCATTTAAATACAGAAACCTGGTGTGCATGACGTCAAATATCTATTTTGTGTGTGCGTGTTGAGAAAATAGAATTATTAGTATCAGCACCAAATCAGATTATTTTCTGTATTTTATGTCTCTGGTGCAAACATAAAGAAATAAAAGTTTTAGTATTTAAACTTCTTTAAAAATGACCACTTTTTAAAACTCTTTTCAAGTCCTGTTAATCCTGCTTGGACCTGTCAGTTAATCTCTATTTGTATCTCCCTCCAGAGGAAGCTGACTGTTTACAGTAAGATGCAGGAGTGTATGGAGCAGCAGCAGCAGCAGGGAGGAGGAAGAGGGATGCTGCCCAGGGATCAGGGCCTCCGGCAGGGACCTGCTGCGCCAGAATCAGGCCGTAGATGCTCGCCCAGTTCGGAGATGAAGGATGGCCCTCAACCGGCAGAGGCAGAGTACTTGAGTTCCCGGTGTGTACTGTTCACCTACTTTCAAGGCGACATCGGTGACGTGGTAGATGAGCACTTCTCCAGGGCTCTCAGTCAGTCCAGCACCTTCAGCAGCGAGAGCAAACCCATCAGAGTGACTCAGTCGTCTGCTTCAGCCACTGCTGGCTTATGGAAAGGTGAGTGGGGCAACTAATAGGACATATCATTTAAGATAGTTAAATGTTCACTGACTTAGTTTAAATACCATAATAGTTTACAAACGACTTCAAACAGAAGATGATAAAAATTACTGTATGTGGCAGTGTGTTAATCTTCGTGCATTTGCCTGTTTCAGATGGAGCGTCTCTCTCTGAGGGTCAGGGCAGCTCAGCTTGGAGCAGCGCTTATCCATCTCAGCCCAGTTCCTGCCTCCCCTCTGTATCTGTCTCAGTCCACCCAGAATTTTCCTCTAGCCCTGTTCCCTTCAACCACCCAGATGGAGCCCTGTGGGCCGGCCACATGCTCTCCCAGGCCAGCCTCCCGCCTCCAGCGACCCTCCCTGACAGCTGGACCTACGGCCTGAGCCCGCAGAGCACAAGCGGCTACCCCAATGTTCACGACGTCTACCATCCTCACTCCCACCCCCACATCCACACCCGACACCATCACCCCGTGCTTCATACGTACCCAACCCACAGCCCGGCACTGGATCCTAGATTCAGTCCACTGCTGCTGCCTGGTGTCAGGAGCCAGAACCAGTCAGCCACCAGCGCAGGGAGTTCCCCACACAGCGAGGGGGTGAAGACAGAGATGGATCCCAGCAGCAACAGTCCGGTCCCGGCTACCTCCGTCACCTGGACCCCCTCTGCGCTCCATGGATCTTTGGAGGTGTATGACACAGGTACCTATGATAGACCTTTGACAAGTCTTTATCAAACTTCACCTCATTCTAACATGTGCCGTAAGTGGTCAGTAATTTACACTTGTTTTCCTTCTTTCTGCAGCTCTTGATCAGACCAAAGCAAAGACATCAGTGTGGTTCTAACTGATACACCAGCAAAAGGACAATTCACACCAAAAAGGACCTACAATGTGGCTTTATCAATGTATGGCTGCAACACCAGCACTGTAATGTAAAATGTAGATATAGAATGCTAACTGTAGCTTAGTCTATCAGTCGTGCACTGCCCTCTCAATTATTATGGAGATGAACTCAGGCTTGGACTTGAATGACAGTGATCTAATGCTTTGGCTGCATGTCAAGGCTCTCGAAGAACGATAAAAACAAAAAGACTACTAGCTTTAAGAATGGAAGGTTTCTTCTTTGTCAGCAGAAAACACCTTTTCCTTTTCATGCAATGTGAGACCAAGAGGTTCTGTTTCAAGAGCTTGATTTTGATCCACATTTTTATTTTGTACAGTAAATGTTTGTTGATGACTGTAAATTGCTTTTGTGTGTGTGTGTACAGTTTTGTTGTGCTAAATTGTTGTTTGCTGGATGACTACCGCTAAAATTGTCGCTTGAATGCTGCCTTTACTATTTTTGCCTTCTGGGAATGTGTAGTGTAAATATTGATACTGTATGTTTAAGTAATAAATTTGTTAAACTGAATTCTTCAGTGGGGTTTTTGTTTTAGATATATTTAATAAATGACCTTTATATGGAGAAATAAGGAGAAAAAAATACTTCCAACTAGATTTTTCTCTGTTCTGAAGGATTTTTATGCACATCTTTCAAAATTTAGGGCTCTGTTAATCATTGATACCAATTACCGCTCCCAGTAGGCAGTGATTTGTTGTAGACCTCATCCCAAGAAAGGATAGTTATGTCTCGTCCAGTAAAATCAAAGTCTCAAATCAAAAAAATACGAAAACATCCACCCACTATGTTTGAATGTTGGGGTTTTTCCTATTTTCTACAACTGATCTCAGCACCAGGACCTTTGTCATTCTTTTGCTGAAGTTAAAATGGTGAATAATTTCCTAAATTCTAATTGAAGCTTACACATTGTAAAAGTAAGGCGTCAGCAGTAGCAAAAGCTAAAAAAAGTCATGTGATGTTGCTGCAGTATACATTTAACCTACAATGCAAGGATTGATGAAAATTACTAATACAAGGAAAATGTTACGTTAATGGTTAGGTTATTGTTATTGCCAGCAGCACATGGAGATTTGTCATACTGCTTTAAAAGTACAGACATTCTCTAGAAACACTTAATTTTATAAAATCCAAACTGTTACCTCATGAACACCAAACTGCGCTGTGACCTGGACTCTTTTAGTAAGCATACTAGCTGAAATGGTTGTTGCAGTGCTGTGCAACAACAGTGCTTCAGGTATGACCACAGATTGTATGTTATGGAACTAACAGGAGCTGAGCTGTGGTACCAAAGGGAAGTGGATTGCATTCCACAGACAATTATTGTAAGATACCATGATGTGTCTGCTTTCTGTTTCCACACAAACACACATGCGTTAAAAACACACACACTCCCAGACTGACAAAGACACACCGAAGAATGCATTTCCTGTCTGGACGGGAAGTTTGTCGGACCATTGCAGACTATTCACATACATAAACACACACTCAAACCCTCATGCAACAACATAAGAACAGATTTCAGGTACACGAGTTAAGTTTTCATGGATTGATCACAATGTATGATGGTATGGATTATTTTTTTTAAAAAGGCTGCTCTACATACATATTTTAGTGCTATGGTGGCAGGATCAACACTGTGTACACTTCAAGCTTGTATATGCATGGCAGTGTGTGTGTTCTTGTTTTACTTATGATGTGGGGACATATGTCTGTTTAAACAGTCATGTTGTTGGGACCTGTCTCTCTTCTTGGGACAATTCCATTTTACTTTAAAGACTTGGTTTTACGTTAAGCTCACGTTAGGTTTAGATTATGTTTAGGGTAGGTCTCCAGAAAATGAATGTAAGTCAGCGCAATGTCCTCTACAGTGATGGAAACATAACTGTGTGCCTGTGTGTGTGTGGTGAGTGGTCTGACCAGGTGGTATGATCAGCAGTACCAGCCCACTGACATTCCAGCCTCCGCTCCCACGTATCTCATTCTCCATCTCGACTAAACAGCAGGACTTTAAATCTGGAGCACAGCAGCTGCGTTTCCATCGAAAGTATCAACAAATCTCTCATATAATAAATGCTTCATTCTGTCTCAATTTGCCTTAGTTCAACAACAGAAAAGTAATTCTGGATATTTGAAGAGGCTGGCAGCAGAGTATCTATTTACTACATCCATCCACAAATGTCAGATAATAATCAGACCATTTGTTCACTAAATTGTAACTGTTCCCATTTCAGTTTTATGGCCTTTTGTATTTTGTCTGAACATTTACAGCATTCAGTGTGAGCAATGTTATATGCCAGAAAAGAATAACTACAATCGGGGAGCTGAGACATGTAAATAAGCAAAATAAAGGATTTTTTATCTATATGATCTTTTTTGACATTTTTAGTTGATTTTGAAAAAGCACAGATGTTATTCAAGTGCCCTAGTAAGTCACGACAATATGACAGCAAGCACAAGGAACCAGAAACTGGCGTTTGTTTATTTTATGCTATGTTACATCATGTTATATTATGTCACATTATGTAATGCACATTATGTCATATTAAGTTATCTTATATTATGTCAGAGTCTGATAGACAAGTCTTGCAGGTTATACTTCTACTGCCCATTCCCACAGTTTTGCTTCAGTGCCAAACCCTGATTGGATAGATGTTTTTTGGCTTATAGAAAACAGATGATTGGTTCTTTAGGGGAAGAGGTGAAACATGTATCATACAATCTGCATCTCTGGCATTACAGAAGTCTCCCATAGGTTTCTATTCAGGATTATCTAAGTCAGGGGTGCCCAGTCCTGGTCCTCGAGAGCCCCTATTCAGCATGTTTTAGATGTTTCCCTCTTCCGACACACCTGATTCAAATGATCAGGATAGTTATCAGGCTTCTGCAAAGCTTGATGATGAGCTCATCATTTGAATCAGGTGTGTTGGAAGAGGGAAACGTCTAAAACATGCTGGATAGGGGCTCTCGAGGACCAGGATTGGGCACCCCTGATCTAAGTGGTTCCTTATATTATGTCTGTTCATTCATTTACATGGCCATATAAATGCCAAATGTAATGAGAAACAATAAGAAACCATCTAGTTATGATGTAACTCTTATCCTTGTTGTTTTAAGGTTTAGTGCCCTGTTCTCTACGTTTGGGTTCATTTCAGGAGCAAAATAAAAGGCTACAGTTTGCAAGTAAGCTCCTCATTAGCATTAGCATGTAGTCTCTGCATCAGCATGTAGTGTACTTGCATGCTAACAGGCATCCCGCGGGCAGCCTTTGAGAATCACCACAGGCACTTCCACTGCAGGAAGAACAACACTGAAAATACAAAAACACAGACCTGGCAGTTGAATAAAAGTGAATTAATATGTCAATTATTAAATAACCACAGGGCCAGTCATTGATTTGGGAAATGTTGCACATGTAGCATTAAATTGTAATTAAAGTTTAAGTAGCAGATGCTTTGTGCAGATATTAAACACCTTCAAAGCAATATATGATAAGATCTTCCTATACATGAATTTTATCTGCCTAATTTGACTGACATGATAAAATAGTATGTCAATGAGGCAATATCCTTTGTAAACACAGACTGATGTATATTTCCAAAAAGATCACTTTTATTCCTTTACCTTGTTTGCACTCAGGCTCAGCATTGTACTTACATCATGCACCCAGTTACAAGCTCAGACAAATGCACAGACATAGACAGCCATGCTTCAGTAGACCTGGACAAAAGATACTAAATGGGTAAAAGATAGACTCAGGGCCAATCTGGGGTTGTATCTCCTCATCTCCTCATTGCCATGATTGCTTCTTCTATGACCAACATCTATGTCCTTTCTGTTATAGAGAATTGCATTTATTTTAAGAAATGAAAAGAACTAGTTTAATTTTGTCTTTTATTTTCTCGGAATTCCCATTTTCTGCTGACCTGGTGAGACTCTCAGACTGAATTTCCCGTCACAGTCGCCCATCTGTTTTTTATCCATTTAATTTACAAATGTTCCAGTGTGTCACAAATGTAATGTGTACTCATTGTTTCTTGTTCCTTGCTGCCAGCTCATCTATTCATTTTGTGTATCAGAATACATTGCAATATTGTATTTCAGTAGATACATGATGGTGTTCTTCTAAAATATACTGTAGCTTAGTTAAGTTATAGCTAAGTTATTTATAAATCATTTTGTTTTGTGCCAAAAGTATGCTGAATGGTAGGTTGAAAATGACCCTTTATTTACCATATGTAATCTCTGTCATAATGCAGACATTGCAATGCCAAGTCGTAACCCTAGAGTCTGAAAAATGAAGCCAATGCGGAGATGTCCAAGACTGCATTTCCTCATATGGCCACTTAAAGATAGCTCCAAAAGTGAGCCAGTCTCCATAGACTCCCATGTTAAAATGCAATGTTAAAATAGCAGAAATAAAGATGTCACAGCTGGAAAGCGATCCTGGCATTTATAGCTAATTCCCCCATTTGTGACAACTGTACTGTAGTTTCATACAACTGAACTGTTTACAATGTATTAATGCTTAAAGTTATGCATGATTAAGCACATGGTCACTTTTGGGTGGGTGCTGTCACAGGACACACCATCAGAAATGTTTTCATTCTTGGATTAGTCGGGATTTGGGAGGAGTCAGGCACCGCGATGATGGTAACAGCCAGAACCACCACACTGAACTTCAAAACCGCTTTTTGGAAAACATATTGGCAATGTCATGGAGTGCTGTCCCTCTTTTGGGTACAACACATCACAAGTTAGCACTGCTGCCTCTGAAAGAGCAAAGAAATCTTGTTGTGACACATTCGGAAGTTACTGAGGTATAACATAACAGAAAGCTGTCCTGCTTGTTGTCTTTAATGTGTTTTTCTGATTTTACTTTAGTTAAGTCCCAAAGGAAATGGTAGATCTTTAGACCGAATTGAATTGAACTAAACTGAATTTCATTGAATGAGATTGATTGAAACTGAATTGAATTGAATGGAATTGAACTGCACTGGATTCGGAAGAAACAGCGATAGAAGGGGAGATAGAAAACAGATGCTTAGAGTAGCAGACTGGAGAGAGTCGGAGTTCACAAAAAGAGATGAAAAGAAAGAGTGGGAGAGGAAAAGCTGATCAGTCATAACATGGTCCAGCTACACATTCCAGAGTAATTGAGCGGATGATTAGTCTCACAATCAGCAACACAACACCAGCTGTCTGAACACAAAACTATATAAATACAGAGATCAGGATGGAGAGGAGAGGAGAGAAGAGGAGAGAGTGGTGAAGGCGAGTCAGGAGCCACATGGTAGTCATAATCCCTCATCACGTCCCTTTTCCTCCCTTTTTCCATTCAAACATCTTTTTCTCACTTCCATGAGCCAGCTCAATGCCTACAAATCACTGGGGTAATTAGAGCTAATTTGCCCTCCTTGTATGAGTATTAAGGGTGTTAGGGGTATTAGTGAAAGGCTCAGCTTTCACCACTCTATTTGTGTCAACAGGGCAGCCTAATGAAGCGTGCTGGGACTGTCACAGAACACTTGTCTTGCTGATTACGTTTGATTCACCAAGTCCTCTGTGTTTTAAATGATACCTGACTCCTCTTTAATAAATGACTAGGAACACCCAAAGAGCAGAGAGCCCAGTGAAACATAAGATTTTCCTGATGTTCAGCTTCTTAGGACAAGTATTAGTATCATTGTTGTACCATTTGTATCACACCAATGTTTCCACTATTGAAGTAAAACTTGTTTTAATCTTTTCCTCACAACGGCCAATTATTTACTTAATGCTGCTGGTCCAATAACCAAACCAGTAATGGAGGTTCAGATAGGACTTACATTAAAACTCTATAAGCTTTTTAATCAAATTTAGATTGGATTAGATCAGATCATTACAGTTTAATTGAGTTTACATTAGGTTAAACTATAATGATACTGTGGAGAAAGGTGGTCACAGTACAAGGGAGAAGGCAATATGAGTCTGCTGAAGATAGAGGGGTAGAAGCTTAATTTAAAAGCTGTGGTGAAATGTGCAACACTTTATTTAGATGTCTTAATACAAAGCAGGGTTTCCACGTGATTATTGTGTAAGATCGTTAGAACTTTAGGAGGTCAGAGTGAAATAGTTACATCTTTTAAATACTTAATAAACAGTAATAGTTGTACATTAGGTAAAGTTGCAATAACTGATTATTTAACCACATGGGGGCAGCACAGTGGGGAAGCTGCTAACACCGTTTGCGCAACTTCATGCTTTGGTAAATTGAGGCAGACCGGAAGTCATTAATTTCGGTGGAGAAAGAATGATTGATTACTGCTCTCTTGCAGCTGTTCGAGTCACTGCTGCTGGATCAGACCATGGATACATCCGATTTTTCCAAAGTCTATGTTTAAACGAGTCCATCAGTAGAACAAGAATTTTACATGGTGAGAGGAGCCCCTGTGTGTCTTTTTTTTTTCAAAACTTAAATATGGTTGACTGGTGACGTCAATGACTATAATGTAGCTGTGTGATATGCATCTTTCCCAAGCAGTTCCCTTCAAAAATGTTTGCCTCTCGAGATTGTATAAATACTGTTGGACATATGCCATTGTCGGACCATTTTTGCTAATCATACGAACCAAGTTGCACAAACCCAGCTTCTAATTTGGATTAAAATAACTGGTTTTACTGTTTTTTCTGTGCAGGTGGTGTTTCTGTTTGTCAGTTCGCGTGCTATGTTAGGAAACTGTGTTCATTATTAGAGACCTAACACTGTCAAAACAATAAAGTTGCAGGCCAGAAAACCAAAGTAATGAGCTGGAAGATGGTAAAAGAAACAGCTCCATTCAGATGATTGAAGCTGCAGAGTCAGATGTATGTTACTATGAACAGCTTAAATTGCACACACTTATTTTAGCTTTGTGAATTAAAAACTGTTGATTAGCGCTGCTTTTAAATGCTTTTTTTTTTGTATTGAATTCTACTTTACTGGAGTGATTTAGATTTAGTATTAGACAGGTTTGGGTATTGATTTGAATGAGACAGTTAACCAACACACTTCATCCCTGCTGACTGTGTTGTTTTGTCACAGAACATTGGATAGTGTGAGCAACTCCTTGATTATGTTTTCACTTTTATCACTTCAGGATGTTTAATTAGGACCCAGTGTGAAAACTGGGTATTTGTAACAGTTTAAGCAGAGCTTATTTATATATGCAGTACCATATGGAACAAGGGAGGAAATATTTGTACAAGCCCGTGATCCTCAGTGTGGCGTGCATGAGGTCTGTTGGCACTCCAACAGCCGAAGCGAGGCTGTTAAATCAAAAATCAATACACTTACACCACAGGGAAAGATCAACATTTATGCCTGTTTACAATGTACAGCAAGAACATCCACCCATAACACAGCCCAGCCACATTCCTCTGCTTGCCCACACACAGAGCAGCCAAGATACTGTACATCAGGATGCTCCCCCTCTTCAGATTTCTCAAGATAGATCTTTGAAATTTCTCCTTAGTCTTTCACAATGATAAATAAAAAACAAATATTGGCAGAAGAAGTAAAAACCAAATTCATACTCGAATAGCAGTAACAGTTGCAACAGGGCCTAATTCCAGATATTACCACAGAGTGTGATTGTACTATCCAGCTGCTAGAAAACACCATTAAGCTCAGTTGGTTTGTTCAATAAAGGTCAATGCCGACATTATACAATAACTTCAAGGCTTTTATTTGCTTTTATTGCTTGTTGCCAAGTCAATTCACTCAACAAAAAATATTCTTCCATCAGAGGGAGAGATCTCCATTCATAAAGGTTGGAGTATAGCAGCACAGCAGCAGCAGTAAGTTGTTTCTGTCAGCTCCACTCTGGGTAATGTGCCAGTAACCACAGAGGCCAGTACATAGCTGTCATTCCTCTGCTCACTGAAAGCACATTTAGCAACCAACACCTGTTTCCCCTGCTCAGTCTCCACTGTAGGCCGCTCCACTGCAGCTCTGCCGACATTCAGAGAAGTGGGGACTCAACTCGTATGACTTTTCATATGCTAATACCAATATTTCTGGAATGAAAGAAAGACTATTTTTAAAGCCAACACTTACAGTAGAAGTTAGTCCATTTCAAGTTGCGACAACAAAAAAATTCAGTAACAATTCAACCTTAACAGGATGGTAAATCTTTTCTCTGGAAGCTTTATGACATTCTTAGAAACCTGGATTAAAAACCTTTGAAGGGTCAGGCCAGATTAGAATACACTGAAAGCCACAAATGCCCAGAAACACACACTTCTGTTCACACTCTTTTTGTCTTCTAATTAGATCAAAGCAGTGCTGAATGTTCATAGGAAATCTGATCTGTGACTCACCTGCCAGTTTGATAATTGGCACCATCTACAGTTTATAGATCCAGTTATTATCCCCATTAATTAACTGTCAAAAAGTAATGATGTTTCCTAAAAACCATTTAAAGACAATCATCTCCCAAGAGCAATGAGACAGCTATAATCAAAAAATACAAAACAAAACATGTACATCAAAAATGTGCCAGAAAAGAATCTTAATAAAGGTTAGACTTTTTATTAATGCAGCTAACAGTGTTCAGTAATAACATACCGAACACAGCACATAGTGAGCATTATACTGTTAATGCAGTTAAACTAGGATCTGTAAAATGACAAGAATTCCTCATGATTTCTTATGTTGTGACTGTTTTAGTGCCAAATCATTTGAAAAGAAGCTGAAAACACTCCGATACTCAGCAGTGAGGAATCCTTTGCTCTGCCACCTGCCCGTCAATCATCCCGGCCTCTGTTATGTGACCCTACCTGCTGCTACTGTCCCATGCTGCCCATAATGGCCATACCGCACATACCAGAGCCACAGAGGGGCATTCCTGGTCCATTGACCCAGATCGTTGTTTCACTTTATAGCTGTCACTGGAACCAGGTTTTCACTGAGGGCTGAAACAACTTACGGATGGTTTCCCGAGAGAGATGTGGAGACACAAGCTGAGCAGTGTCACTAAATGCACTTAATAGGCCTTTATAGATCATGGAGAATAGGCCTAATGTGTGTAAACTGAGGCTGACTGATAATACAACATAGATATTCAGTCCCGTCTTTATGTATTTTCTCTGGAATCTATATTTTATGTTTTAAAGGTTGCCAGTGCTACAGTTTTTGATAAGAGATAAACTTGCAGAGAAACATTTTTAAGAATTGCAGAATTATTTCAAAAGGTAATTTATATTTTCTATTTACCAGCATCCATCTTCAATTTTTGGACTATATGAGCACAACAATAAACAACTGATATCAAAAAAATGGAATTTAAGTTTGATTCAGCTTCTAAGTGCGTCAGGTTTAGTCAGCGTGTATTTTATGGTATGGTTTTTAAATATTTTCTCATTTTTATCCCAGTAAAAGGATGCAATATTTATCTGTTCACTTATATAACAAAGTAAATAAGGTTCCACAGAGGTCTCCTAACTTTTTTTCATGGGAGACCTATTAAACAAGACAACACAGCATCAGGCATAAAATACATGATAATGACAACATATTCCAGTGTCTATTATTTGTCATACAAACTTCAACAAACTTTCTTGTCTTCATCCATCAAAACCTCTGGACTCCTTAGGGTGGCTTTGTTTGAGAGCATAGATCGGTTCAAAGACCCTGACAAAAGCAACTTGAACTGGAGACATCTAATTTAGGACCTCATCTTCTTTGATGCTACCCTTTGGAGCATAAGCATCTGATGATCTTCTTGATCATCCATCTGCTGTGACACCTCCAAAGAGAAAATCAATTACTTTATGACTAAAAATATCAACTTTAAAAGAGGTGGCTGTTGTGATTTTTAAAAAAAAGTAATATTAGCAAAAACAAACATTTTCTGTATTTATACTACGAACCATCATTGTTTAGTCATGTAGCCCTATGGAATATGCTCATATTGGATATACCAATAAAATGACAACTAAAACTATGCTTTTTTCATCACACTCCAGAGTAGTCTTACAAGAAGCGTGACGACCTGTCCTCTCTGTCTGCTAACTGGTTGTGTGCCCTGGGTGGAGGGGAGGACAGGTCGTCAGGCCAAACTGCCTCACCTGTGGGTGTATAGGAAACATTGGATTTAAGGGTGATCTAATCGGGTGTGCATTCTCTTTGCTGCTTCCAGACTGAGACCTGGTTCCAGGTTTCCACCTGCCATGGAGGGGCCTAAGTATTATTTCATTTAGCATTCAACACTTCACACAACACACCCCACTCATCCATGCACCGCATACTTGACTGACCCACAACATTACATTTCATACATAAAATGTATGAAATGTAATGGTTTATTTTGATCTCGGTTTATTTTCTAACAGTTAAGAATGACCTACGTTCTATTTAAATGATTTAACCATTATTTACGTTCCAGTTAAAATGATTGATTAATGAATTCATTTTGATTAGTTTTTTCATGTGTGGACTCCATTTTTGCCACTTACTGACCCGGTTTGTGACAGAAGAAATGGGTCATATAAATTGCTCAAATCACTAATGTGAATGCTGCGCAAATCAAAAGATGTTATATACCAGCTTGTTTGTATTGTATGTGTGTGTGTGAGAGTGCGTGCCAGTGTGTGAGTCTGTGTGTGTGATCATGTCAGTAGACAGTGTAATCTGAGGGATAACATGGTGCTTATCCAGCTGATCCCCCACCTCCCCGGGTTCTGACGGGTTGACACCCATCATTCTTCACATTAACTTTGCCTAATTGGCAGGTAATTCTCTCCCCTCCTGCCGGCCCTCCACTGTTCCTGTATTGTCCACACTCAGCCCCTACTGTCTGGGTCTTTGTCCACCAATCTGACCATGCACCCTGTAGCCAAAGAGTCCCACAGCAGGACCTCTTGTCCAGCCCCAGAAACTCAGTGTGCCCCGTCACTGTGAGCTGGGGAAGTGAAGTTAGGAGCTTCCTCTGTGATGGTGACCCCCATGCTGGGAGGCTCTCCACGTGGCTGACAGGAATGCCGGCCCCAAATAGTTTCAACCTGTCAGCATCAGCTGCCCAACCACCCCTTTCCACACACACATCCTTGAAACTACATGAACTAATGTGGCGATCACGCTAATGTTCAGGCAGATTTTAAGGTTTCACTGCATCTTTTCCTATTTTCATGACTTGCCTGGAGTTAAAAAGCAATCTGCCCAACTAAAATGATGTCAGTATGGCTATAACTGGGGATATGTAGTGTGTTTTTTTAATGATTTCATAGTTTATTTTCAATGTAAAAAAAAATGGTTAAAAAAAGAAAAAAAAATACAACAAGCAGGATCTGTTGAGTACCAAAAACCACATCCCAAAGCAGCATGAAGGGTTTTCTCTTTTTGATGTTAAAACAGTCTTTTCTTCTTCTCTGACACATCACACACTTTTGATGATGCTCGCTCTCATGTTTCTTTTTCTGCTTCACTATCTCCAACATAAAAACACACACATTCCAGCTCTCGTCCCACCCTGACAGTGATTGACAGGTGTTTGCAGAGCCACACTGGAAAGTGAGACACAAGACATATTGGAGTCCCACCCTCCTGTCATGTCCACCTTCCCATGAGTCCTTTGTGGCTGAGGTGGAGGTGGCAGGAGCAGTCAGGAGCTTGTCAGAGCAACAGGAAGAGGATAACACACTCTCATACAGACGCAGACAGCTTCCCTCTCTCTTACAGGAACAGCCCTCATACACTCTCGCTGTCAACCCCCCTGTGAGTATGTCAGCTGTCATTAACTTCCCAGACTTCCAGTGTGCAGGGGAGCTTCCCCTTCTTCCCTCCCCCTCGCAGGTGACTCTCACTAGGGGCTCCATGCTGGGAATGCCAGCCACTCTGCTGGGAGCATCCATCCTGTCAACACAGACAGCCAGAGACCAGAGAAACGAAAGTGAAAGAGAGAAAGTTTATAGATTATGTGTGCATTGTTAATATTAATATTATTAGGAAAAATGCAGAGTGCAAATAATGTTTAAGTGTTTGCATATTTGACTATATGCATGGTGGACACTTTATATGTGTGTCTAAGTATATGAGTGTGTGTGTGGTGGGGGACAGCATGCGTGGAATGTGTGTGTGATATAAAAGCTCTTTCCTCGTGACACAATGGTGTCTTTGACAGGCGGGAGAAGGGAAGGCTTTGTTTGGTGACACCACACAGTGTTGTGAATGCCCGACATAGCTGCCATTCCTCTCTCTGTGTCGTCCGCCAGGCTACTGGCTTATCAGGGATTCCTCTGCTTTCTATCTGCCCACGCACACACACCCCCAGTATGTGTGTGTGTGTGTGCCTGTATGTGTAAGTGAGGGGAAAGAGTTTGTGGTGCAGAGTTGCTAACACCAAGGAAAATGCAAATGAGCCATGGAGGAGAACAGGCCTTCTGTTAAGTTACATATCTCACCACAAGTGGACCAATTTGACTGCCAGATATTCAAACAATCTCAAGTAGATGGCTAACATGGATTTGATTATGAAGCAAACTTCAAGTTGAAGGAGAATTACGGTTCATTTTAAACTTAAAATCAGAATCAGTGGTGGTTAATGTTGTGATTTGGTGGATTGCAGTAAATGCTGACAAGTGTTACAAGTTAAATAAACAGCAAGTGTAGCAAAGCCAAGGATTTTTAAGTACTAAAAAAGTACTAAAAAATATTTACAATGTGCAGAAATATGCTTTTTTCACAAAGTTACATAACATATCAACATATTTCCCAGTAGTGACTACTGAGGCTTTATGAGTCATGCTAACTTTGTACTCCTCGCCTCCTTCTTAGGAATTTGAGGAAATGAGGGGTCACACAAAAGTGTGTGAATGATGTTTGAGCTTACTGCAGCTTTCCATAGAAGCTTATTTTTACATGAATACTTTTAAACGTACATTGTATGTTTAAACATATGTAAACATAGAAATTAGTCTCTTGGATGGTGCATTAGGGATTTCCATCTGGAGATGTTTCCTGGCTGACCTATTCATGGGCATATTCACACCAGTTTGTTTACATGGGTCAGGCTGACTTTTACTGTCTTCACAGGAAAATCAGCCGTTAAAAGCAACGCTGGATTTTATCATGGACCATTATGTGGCTGATAGTAGGTCAATTACTCAAAATGGAGTAGACCAACAAAGAACTAAATCAAATGGAAGACTCGGGGACATGGACATTGGAAGCCGACCCAAAAAGTCAACAATAATATCCTGAAAGACCTCAAATACTGGTGATGTTCTTGTGCTAACTGCTCTGCTGCAGACTTAAGAGGAAAGGTTTTACTGCAAAGAGTTGCACCTGTTTATGCCAAACTTGTAGAATCTCCTTGTGTCCATGAATGTGGGTAATTTCAGTTGTGGAACAGTTAGGTGAATTTGCAGAGTTTGCTAAGCATTGCTGTCTTGGAGATGATGTTTCACATTCCCAGAGTCACCTGGAAATAAAGACCAAGACCACCTGGCCTCTCCATATGATACATCAAAGCTAATACAGTTAGCAAAATGTCCCCTTCAAGCAACTAATTTTCCATATTTAGCTTTGGTAAGACTCAAAAACATACAAACATAACAAATTTGAAAAACTACATGGAGCTCATGTTAAATGCCCCAGTAAATGCCATTCAAGCAGCGTGTTCTACAACTCCTCATTTCTCTGAATCTCTACAGCAGAGATGAAGAGTGCAAAGTTAGCATGACCCATGGACCCACAATACAGCAACATTAAAAGACAAACTGCCAGATTGAAAAAAGACAGAATTGTTATTTTACCCAGTCATTACGATGGTAGTGTTAAGTAAAAAATAATGGCAAAGTTTTCTTAATTTCACAGCTAAGTGTGCACTTGGCAGCTGCAACACAGACTGGAAAAGGATTATTAGGTTAGGTTGTCTTTCTGATGAAAACTGACCTCAATGGCAATGTAGAGAGTCCAAGCCAGTCTATTCATATATGTTTTATCTTGTTTTTCTATCTTTTAATATATAATCTTATTATTTAGTCATACCTATATATGGTTTGTCATTACTTGCAAGTCCAAAATAGATTGGACTTGCAAGCTTTGCATGTTATACAGCATTTTGACTTTTATACAAACACAATCAAACAAAACATCTGGTTAACAAATTTATAAACACACACATACACATACACACACACAACATGACTTGCATTTACACCATTTTGTTTTCTCCACTTTCTGAATAGGAAACATGTGGAATGGGAAGGGCTGATCCTATATGGACACTTGACATGGAAACTCAGAAAGAATATTATTGCCAATAAAGAATGTCAAGACTAACTGATTCTGCAAGATATGAGATTTTTTTTCAATATGAAGAAAATTCCTTGATTGGAACATGGTTTGGAGGATCTACAGCTTGAGACATGATCTCCTCTCTCATAGGGCAATGAGTACACAAGCACTCAAGTAAGTAATCTTTGGTTCAGCATGTCTGCCATAACAGACTTCTTTAACTTCAAGGGCACTCTGACCTCTTGAGCTGGTGCGCAGCTGTGGCTGCTGCTGTTTGTTTGCCAAATCAATAATCGAGCAAAATACATGTGAGCAGGTCTATGAAACTTTATTTTGGGCAGTGACTGGAGAAACAGTACTGACTGTACGAGCCTAAACTCCTCAGGCCCAATGTTCCGAATTCATACTTTCTTGCCTAATTTTCCATCCTCTAATCTTGCTCTCTCATCATTCTGTTTAGCTCACAGCTACAGTGTCAGCTGGTATGTTGCTGAAAAGTTCATTCTTCTCTCTAGTCTCAGTAATCATACAAGTCTCATGGTAACATAGCTGTTGCTAAAGATGCCAGATTCCCAACATAATGTAGGGACTAAATATGGTGCCCACATGTACAAAAACTAGGAATTCAATGGAATGGACACACACACACTTACATATGCAAGGGTGTGTTTATGTGTTTGATGGTTAGAAGAGGTTTCATGGGCCTTGCAGAGACTTGGCAGCAGCAACAGCACATCAGCACTTTAAAGTGGGATTAGATCAGTTTGCTTGATAGTCTTTTAAAGTTAAAACCATTATTTTTTTCAGTAAGTTAGAACTTTCAGTTGAAAAAATACACATTTGGAGTTTTCAAAATTATGTTTTAGTTAATTATACAAACAGGGCTGCTTATTCAACTGGTTTAGTAAGCTAAAGAAGAACCATCTTAAACAGTAGTCACCCACACTCATGCCCAAGCCAACATTTTGTAGACATGAAAAATCAGTGGGATATCTGGAAGGGTGAGAAATGCCCTCCCTGATCTGAACTTGGACGATGTGTCATTGTTGTTCCAGCCAAAAATAGTATATACAAGAGAATTGTGTAGACAGCAGCCTTTGTAGCTGTGGTTCTGCTTTGTAATTGTTTCATCAGACCTGATGGAATTTTTCCTGGGCAGGTTGCTGAAGAGTAAGGCCTTGGGTGTCAGCTTAACTTGCCCTGTTGAATTTTATCAAAGGGGAGGCTGTAAGACAAGCCTAGTGAACCTAAACATGTATCGGGATTTTGCTGGAAGCAGCTGCAAAGGACTAGAAAGGGTTCAACTCATAACTCTGAAAAACATCTGTTATATATTTTTAAAAAATATATAAGAGACACTAAATCAGAGAATGACGACTGGCAGTGGCAACTCTGGCAAATCCATCCTTCAGCAGAGAGGCAGTAGGAGGTCTAAGAAGTTAAGAGAGTTGTAGTCTTACATGTCCAGAAAGTAAAACAGCAATTTGGATAGTCCAGGTATGGCTTGCAGAAGCTTAGGAAAACCATTTGATGGGTCATTGGGAAAAAGAAGTATGTCAGCCAAGCAGTTCTGGAAGAGAAACAGCTATAAGCATTGAGCCGTGAGCATGCAAAATGGTGAGCATCCATTGGGAAATATTTTATGTGCAGTGAATTTTTAACTTTGTGTCTACTCTGGAAGTGTCTTGTCCAACAGCTCTTCGCCATTTTTCACTCAGTTTTTCTAAATCAGGTCACAGTGTCAAAAAGTGAATAATCAAAGGCACCTTGTTGGGTTTTACTTCATCAACACTGTTGCAGAGTTGACTAACATTAACAACATATTTAATGTAAGTTACACCTTACAGCTAGAAGGTCCTGGGTTTAGATCTCAGCTGGGACCTTTCTGTGAATACTTTGCATGTTCTTCGTGTACCTGTATGGGTTTCCACCGGGTGCGCTGACTTCCTCCCACATTCCGAAGACATGCTGAGGTTAATGTGGGACTATAATTTGACTTTAGGTGTGAGTGTGATTGGTTGTCCTAATGTTAGCCCTGTGATGGACTGGTGGTCTCTCCAGGGTGCACCGTGCCTTTTGCCCTTTGTGAGCTGGGATAGTCTCCAGCTCTGCAAGATAAAGGAAACTGGACTGATGGTGATATATCCATTTTTGTACAGTTTAAAGCTTATGGTGTTGAAAGGCCATTGAAAACACTGGCCTATATGCTGGGAGCACTCATGAACCAAAATGACTTGCTGTCAAAACAGGAGTCAAAATGGTGAATGGAAGACTGGAAGGAGTTCATCTTCATCTCCAGGAGTCCACCTAAAGATACACAAATCTGACAGTGTAAAAAAAAATCTAAACAGTCCTGAGAGAGATGCTGTATTTGCAAAAACTCCAGAATGTTCTTGAGGATATGAACTGATTTTGTTACATCCTCCCATAAAATAAGAGAAAGAACTTCCCTGACTTCTTACCTGATTCTACAGTCCCCAGGAGAAAGTCAAAGTTTGTGGTCTTTCAAATATCACAATACACAAACCTTGACTTTCAGGCTCATAGACAATAATATCATAGAGAGTAAAAGTCTCCCCCCCAGACATCCTTTTCCTCAGGCCATCTTTCCCTATGTTCTATTGCTTATCAAACATTAAAAAAAATAAAACTGGTAAACTTAGGTCTAGACCTGCCCTCAGTAGTTGCCAGTGTTGCTGCTCATATGGGGGAGGATGAGTTATTCTTGTCACTGTTCTAACACTGTGCCTTTAGGGAACAATTAGGTTCCTTTTATGTTGTAGCTTATTTCATCACACTCCTCCACTGCTCCTCCCATTTAGACTAAAAAATACCCACGCACACAGATATGATAATATGAACACACATGGTCCATTAACTCTAGCAGTCTCCCAGGAGCTTGTAGTTCAGTTGCAGCCATTCTATCAGTCTCATCAGCACTGCTTTGGGAATAATATTTAAAAAAAAGAATTAGCCTTTCTATTGGCCTCTTTCTCTCTCTCACCACACACACCCACACACACACACACACACACACACACGCTGAGATGAAAGTACTTGCTTGCATCTGTACTGTGCATGTATAGTGAGTGTGCCTGTGGCTGTTTGTGGGTTTGTCTTTGCACAGTATGTGTTGTTTACTACATAATCCCAAATGTTGCATCTATGTGTGTCCAAGTGGGCTGCAAGTGCATGCTTTAGAGTGTAAAACCAAATTGGAATGCCATGAAAATAGAGCAGTTCCTCTAAGGTGTGTTTGGAAGAATGCCCGTCCATGTTTGTGCATGTATGTAAGAGTGTGTTGCGTATTGGCAGACTTGCTGCTCCCACGTCCCTGAGAATGAGGCCAATCAGATTGGACAGACAGTTTATTTCCAAACACTAGCGTCTGGCCTGCTGCCTCACACACATTCCAATACTTCCAGACAGACTTTCAGAAGCGGGAATTAAAAGGCATTGGAGTTGTTAAAACATGACATTCCCAAAAAAGGGCTGCTGGGCCCTGAGACTGCCCAGAAACATCTCACATGACTCAACCCTGTAGGAATTACAGCACCGCCAGGGTCGCTGATGAAGGTCCTCTCATAGATATAGCCTCTCTACAGTATTACCCTCCTTTCCTCTCTCTATTTTTGTCCTCCTGCTTCTGTTCCATCATGATCTCCCAAATATCAGATAATCCTTAACTAAAATTCGCCTATGCATTCGTTTTGTGCAGGGAGGGTTTGAGGGCTTTGCTTAAGTGTACCTCAACAGTGATAATAAGGATTTTTGCTCCGAACCTTAGAGTGTGTACTGGTGTATATTCTTTCAAGTTTCATATTTGAGATTCCTAATCCAGTAAGAGATACGGGTTGTGCAGTCACCTTCAATTTCGGTATCAAGCAGATTTGGAAAAGCAAACTTATGACCCCCTACAGGAAATTGTCTCCCTTGTGGAACATTTCCAATAATTAGACTAAGAGTGTTTGACTCCTAATATTGTAGCGTGCATCAAAGATACACCTCCAGGACTCTTCAAGACTGGGACAGGGCCAAAACATATGAGGGTACTTCAAAAAGTCGTTGGCCTCATCCAGAAATGAGGTGAGTAACTCCCACTTTGGGGCATTACTGTACACAACAGAGCCTTGCATCACTGTTCACAAATACACAAATGTTTTAAGCAATCAATGGAGAAAAGGAGGGGAAAGCTGGTGTGCTGTTGCTCCAGAACAATGAAGAAGGAGAAGCAGCCGAATGTGGCTTTGAACTGCACCTTACTGACTCGACCTGCACCATCTGACTTCTGTTTGCCAAACTGAAACCACTGGCATGGTGGCCATTTTCAGAGGGATGATGAAGTCATGCATGCTGTTGAGGAGCATCTACAGGCTCAGGATGTGACCTTCTTCTGCAAAGGAATCGCAAAACTAATAAATGAAAAGGTAACATTTGTTTGGTGTATCAAGTACATTGAAGTTAAAGGAGACTAAGTTGAAAAATAATTCAAGAACAATCTTTCTTCTGTGACTTTTTCTGGTAAGGTTGTGAACTTTTTGAAGTACCCTTGTACTCTGAGCAAGCTTCAGGTGAAGTGAATAGCATTGACCACCCTGCTACAATGCAATGCTCAAGACTTTGAGTCCTGGCATTTATGTGAATGTTACTTTGACAAGACCCACCACCTCAGTTTTGTAGCATACCCCCAATGGCTAACGGCAGCAGCCTCCCCGAGCAAGACAATGCATCCCACCACATCACAAAAACTGCTCAGGTTCAGTTCCACAAACATAATAAAGAGCCTAAGGTGCTAATCTGGCCTCAACCTCACAAGTTCAAAGTTCGGTTTAGCATCCACCTGATGCACTGGAACAAGCCGAAACTCCACCTTGCAAGACCCAAAGGATCCGCTGCCAACATCACAGGACACCTCCAGTGGTCCAGTCTTCATGTAGCAGTGGTTCAGTGCTGTTTTGGGAGACCTACGCAATATGAGGGAAGGTAGTTTTAATATTGTGGCAGATGGTCCATAGCTCAAAGATGCTTCAATGCATCTATCACCAACCTGATCAACCTACAGGTAATTTCTGATGAGGACAGATAGATGCAATATGCAACTTTGAACTGAATAAATGAATGTCTGGTACACATGGGAGAGCAGTGAACTCTTTTGATTACCCCATCATAGTTCTTCTCATCAATTGTAATCTGTCCTCCCTGTTGCCATACAAATTTAATATCAAACCAAGAGAGGCAATTTAATTCTGAAATTAGATAAGATATATTTCAGATTGCCTCCCTTACCGTTCACCTTAGAGCCCATGACAGCATATATTACCCTGCATAGTTTAACCTGCAACAGCTGGCTTCTGGAGGCACTGCAGGGTTATGTCCTACACCAAAAATGGGAAATAATAGGTATGTTAAATTTCAGTCAAATCTGCACAAACATGTGCATTAATTATTGTCAAAGCATTCCTATGCCAAAAATTAAACTTTGTATCCTGCAAAGAGGTTAGGAAAAAAAACTACTAAATGAAAAGGTAACATTTCTCATACTAAAGTGTCCATGCAGTGAGATCAGATTCTAATGGCAAGAATGAAAAAGGAATTAAATGCAGCACGCTTGATTATTCAGTATCTATCATGAAATTTGGTAATTCTACACTGGTCATGTGTAGAAAAATCTTACTTTAACAAACATCGTCATCAGATTTGTAAATATGCAAGATAACAATTTAGGTGTAAAAGCTGTTTTGTCCTGGTTTTTAGTTTCAATATCATATAAGGAGAACAGACTCCATCCTTTTGTGTAAAATAGAGCCAACACACTCAATGTTTAACACTAGTTGTCTGGCATTAAAATGGTCCCATCAATAAATAGAATAGAAAAGAATAGAATAGAATAGAATAGAACAGAAAAGACATATCAGCATATGAAAAATATTGGTGTCTATATCGGTCCTTGGCTCTCAAAAACGCGCGCACACATACACACACACACTTGAAGGAATGCTGTGTGTATTGTGAGTGGGAGTTGAGGTCAAACTACGCTATCAAGACTGTGTTGATGTATTCAGCCCCTATAGAGGCTGACCGAGGCGGCTATCTGTCCAACAGTGGGTCAATTCATCCTGCTGGCAAAGAGGGCCACTGGCATTAAAAATGGGGGCTTTGACGCAACGTACGTGACCATCTCAAAGTTTTCAAGAGGTCGATCATTTTCCAGTCATATCCGGTGTGTCATTGCAAGATTGCACATATATCATTTTGGGGCGGGGTTCGTCATGAGATGTTAACAATGTTTCATATTGAAACAGGGATTTGTACTAGATTAAAATTGGGTTACAAAATACTATAAAAATAATATGATCAACTGATTAAATTCATAAAGATGAATAAAGTAGTTATCAGTTATTTAATAATTTAGTTTTTATATATATATTTTAATTTTTGACAATAATATTAGCCAGCGTTTGTCTTTACGTGTCTGATCTGATTTATCCATCTGGGCTCATCTCATTAGTGGAATGCAATTATACATGTTTTTTATATGAAGAATATCTTTCTAAGAAGTAATTTAAAGACCCTCTCTGGTAAAAATCTAATTGTTTACCTTGTTAACAAGTCCATATGGTGTTTGTTTATATGCTTGAAGGCACATCATGAGCAAAATAAGCAGTTAAAACCACAGCTAAGTATTTCCATCTTGAAACTGCAGTGTATCAATGACCATCTGAAAAACACAGATTCAGGCAAGGCTTCATAAACAACAAACCAAAGGAACCAATCCTTTCAAACCTGCAGAGTGGTGCGTACTCTGCCATTGTTTTTCTTCAGAATCAGCTTTGTCAGCATGTGGCTGAATTAATAAAAGATTTCAACTTGCCATAGTGTTGTAAGGAGTGGTTTTACAATGTTTGAACAGATTTGTGGATGATCTGGTGTTCTTGAGCTGCAGAGACTGGAAAGCAGTGGGTGAAAAGAGAGGTGGCCAATTCATAAATACAGACAACGTAAAAGAAGCAATGGTTTTTATGTGGTTATTTTCATAGAAAAAGCATCTAAAATGTGTAACTTTGACAGAAAGAGATGAGTTTTTAGGGGTTTAATGAAAAACCAGAGAGAGAATTTATCATACAGGTGCATATGCATCTTTGTATTTTTAATAATTCAAAGCAATTTTAAATTTGATGTGGAATATATTTCAGGTATACTGCAAACTACACCATATAGGAAAAAAATACAGAAATTTACTCAAATGAAAATGGGTAGACAGACATTTGTGTTAACTGAATTGTTGTGCAACAGATATTTTACATTGGTTGTAGTCTAATGTTTTAGCAGAACTTTAACTTACAAGCACCTGAGTGAGGTGAACAAAAATAGAGGGAAAGCTAATTTGAGTTAAGCAAACAACTGGTTTGTGAGACAGCAAAATTCAAACATACATTACAGGATTATTTTGCATAAAAATCTAAATAAGAATCCGGAAAGAGAAAGGTTAAGAGAGCAAGAGGATTAGAAAAAACTGAGACGGAGAAATCAAAGCACCTGCCTTTTTTGCACAGTGCCAAGTAGAGGTGGATTATACCAGAGTAATGGAATATAATCACTCCGCAATACTTTCGTAACACTCTGTCGTGCTCTATCCATTGTTATTCTTACGTACTTTACTATGATCATTAAATCCCATTTATATTTCAGCACCATAATAATTAGACAAATCTAAAAATCTGATTAAACTATGAATCCATTGAATAATTAAAGCATTTTCAAACGTTTCCATTACCAAAAAAAGTGGGTTTCAAGGGGCTTCCTCTGAAGTGGATTTACTTGACTTCTCCTCCTCCTCCCAGTCTCCCCGTCTCCCAAAGCCCCAGAGGTCTTTCACAGTATGTAAGGCGTAAACATTAAAATATTCATGTATCAATTAAATCTGTAGAAATTAATCTAATAAATATAACCTGACAATGCTATTAAAGGCTCTTAAACAGTAGAAGTTATTATGAGGATAAATCCTGCAGGGCTTTGGTGGCGATGCTGAGTAGTTCTGATTAATGCAAGTCAATAGGGCTGGACAGTGAAGCTGGTACCCCTTACCCTTCCTAAGCTGAAGTGCTGAGGACTATGAAGTGTATACTGTGAAGATACACCAATCAGTCATAACATTAAAAACACTTGCCTAGTATGTGGATCCCCGGGGTGCTACAAAAAATGGGAATGGACACAGAACCACTGGGGGTATTTCTTGGTGTTTGGCACCAGGACACTGGCAGTGGATGTTTTGAGTCTTGTTAGGTTTCAGGATGGGGTCTCCCAGGATGAGTTGTGATCTAGGAAGTTTGGCGGCTCTTCACCTTCACTGTATCTGTCTGATTTTGCTATTGTAGCTGATTTTTTTTCCCAACACCAGTTGACTTCTTCAACAAGGCCAGAGACCCCCAGTGACACTGCCTCTCTCCCCCGACCATAGACACTAACTCCATGTTATACAGCTTGTTGCACAGCTTTTACATAAGATAATTACTATCCTTTTGCACATTTCAAGTTGTTTACATTGCACACTATGTAACCTTTCACATTCTCAGGCCATTAATTTGCACGTTCCTGCACACTGGAAATATTTCTATTACTGTGTGACTCATAATCCCTTGATTACACTTGCTGCTAATTTGACTCAACACTGCTTCTTATTTGTCCTGCAACACTTACTGCCTACTGACTGGCAACACCTTCTTAATCTTTATGTTACTGTTTACTGTTACACACTAAAACACCAAATCACATTCCTTGTATGGCAATAAAACGTTTCTGATTCGGATTAAGTACTGAATCTGTTTTGGTTTTTCATTTTCAGTGCTGTTTTAATCAGATTGTGATACTATTTATCAAGAATAACCAATATGTTGCTTTTCAAACATTTTTAATATTATGTTTTTGTATTTTCAGTGATTTTGAGAAAAATATGTAGACATCCAATGCATTCAGATGGCAAATCCCAAATTTATGAAACATGCTCATAAAAGAAGAACTACAGTATATGTAACACATGCAAACCAAAGAAAGACTGACTTGGAAAGACTTTGTAGGTTTATAGAAGTCATACAACCATGTTCAGGAGGTTAATAGTAGTACTGTGAGAGTATGAGGTACCTGGTCTATTGATGCAAACCAACCCAGTACTTCGATGACTGGAGTTGTGCCCATATTTTTGGCAGTAAGTCAAACACATTCCCAGTTGGTACTGGCCTCTGTCAGGGTTGTCTCTTGGCACCAATTTTCATGGACAGGATTTCAAGGTAAAGCCAGAGGAGGGGAGAATGTCCAGTTGAAGACCTCAGTATTGCCTCTCTACTCTGTGGTTCTGCTTAGTTGTGACCTTCTGCATGCACTGAGGCAGAGTCAGCACCTCTGAGTCTGAGGCTATCATGTGTTTGACAACAGTGGATTGCTCTCAAAATGAATTTCCTCCACAGGCAGGCTGGACTTGAAGTAAGCAAATGGAAGTTTTTAGCACAAGTCTTACTGATAGGAGGCCCAGTGGAAGACCCAGAACACAGTGGATACAGTGTGTATCTCATCTGGCACTCTAGTCTTAATCCAGCCTTCAGTGTTACTGCTCTTTACTGACCCCTGACAGCTGGAAACAGAGATGAAGAGCCTTATTCCTAATTCATAACACTTTTCATCAAGCTGGAACCAGCTCCCCAGTTTGCCCCAAGTGCAGACATTTTTAAGAGTAAGCTGAAGGCTCTTCTTTTTTCTATTGCTCTTAATGCAAACTCTACTGCACTTTTATTCAATTTCACTTTAATTTATTTTCTATTTTAATATATGCTTCATCTTTTACATTACTTTTCTCATCTCTTGTGTTTTTTTTCCGTTTTAGTCGATCGGTTTTAATTAGTCTATAAATCTGGGTGCACTTCATTGAACCTGTCTGTGCAGTTTTTGATTAATTTAATTGTGATGATATGATTAATTTGATTTTTCTTGCATTTAACTGTAAGGCCCTTTGAATAATGTCTGTGCCTCATAGAGAGCTATCTAAATAAACTTTCTTGCCTGTTTATGCTTCAGTCATACTCTAAGGTATCAGTGGGCTCATATTTTTACAGGCTTATCCCTGTGAAGTTTCAAAAATATATTTTTAATATGGAAAAGCTCGTAAAATTGCCTTGCATTCCCTGAGACACAGTGTCTTGACTGGGGCTCTGAGGCATTGTAATTGCTCTGGGTCCACCCCCTGAACTGCAGATCCGTCTTTACAGCTTGCATTAGCATACATAATACTGCTCTGTGGACTCAAAGAGTCATGCCAATTGAAAAGCAATCATTTTCACAGCAGAGCACTGCCATCGCCACTTTAATTGAGTGCCAGAGTACTTGCATGTGTATGTGCATGGCTTTGTATCATGAGACAGGAGATAATTGGCTGTGCAATACAACACAGCAATATGGTGTTAATTCAATGATTGGAGCTGATTGCTTTTGTCTAGTTGTATCCCATGGGCTGGCACATGTGTTTGTGCTGTTTGACAGAAAACAGAAGGTGCAGATGATAACTGCTGCTCACCTCTTTTCCAGAATGTCTGTGCTGTATCTGTTATGAGTTTTTTCACACGCACACACACATACAGTACACAGACACTACACAGACGAGTATGCGCCACAAAAATTAGTTGAGCTGCATGCTCCAAACATAGGCCTTGAGGGTCCATAAAATCCGCTACAATAAAGAGTAGAACAGCGCTTCATATGAATGTCCCACTGTTTAGTGACAATCAGACTCAATTATCTTATCTTGTGTGGATTGCTTTTGTCAAATTACAAAGTGAAGAAACAGACACGACTGTGCTGTAGATTCCAAGCATTCCATGTCTGCTCTTTAAGACTATGTGTGTCGACTATTTCTGTCCCTGAGTGCTGTTTCAGTTGCAATATATACAGGAATAGGATAACAGTTTATTAGTATAAATAGCCAACTTAAAGGTGGAGATTGTTATATTACTGAGGCTTTTTCCTGACTATGAGGCCTTTAACCTTTGCAGAAAATAAACCCTAACCTTTGACCTGATCAGAATTCTAACCTTCAACCCACCAAAACTTATTCACACATGCACACACACACACACTCTACTGATGGTCCAACACTGTCTCCTTTTGGCACAAATGGACAGAAGAGCTCTGCATGAGGAACTCCTATGACCAATTAACATAACAGAGCAGTAATTTCCATACAAAGTGGACAAAAGCAAAGAGCTCCCTAATGAAGATCTGTGTTATTATGCTTGCCGGCTAATTTCTCTCAACGTGAAGCAAAAGCCTGCAGGGACAAAATGATGGAATCATGAGAATGTGTATTAATGGCGGTGGCTGCTAATTAGCCAAACACAGAAAGGGGACATTAATCTTAAAGGCTAGTTGTAGACTATTCAAGTCAAGAGCAAACTTGGCACTGCCTGCCAAACATAATGACTAAATGCTACACTGTGGGTTAGAGGGGCACTCAGGGTGCAGAGAGGTTAATCTGTGGATACACTTAACAAAGATTCAACGTAATCTCTATTTTATCCCTGTAGCTCTTCAGAAGATGCAGTTGATTTGGACTTAGTGACACTGTGGTGCAGTATTTTTAAAAACTTTCCACACTGTGATTACACAATTTGTATTTAATTCTTAAGTATTTTATTTGATATTCACTCTTATTCTGTCATTATCATCTCTTGTGGGGATATGTACTTCTTAAAACCATTGAAACATTGTGTTGTAACCTTTAGAGATGTTAAGTTTTGTACTGCACAGGATAGTTTGTACTAGCTTTGTTGTAATGTTGGAGACACACGCAACATAACTATGCCCTATGGTGGCACTAACATCTAAGACTGATGTGTGTAACAAAATATTTTTAAAATCAAAACTGCTTATATATCAGTGCTGTATGTGAAAAAAAAGACACTAGACTGATTTTCTGGCAACTAACCTCACTGGTTTGACTGGGTTAAAGCCCGGTGGTGAAGCTGTTTGCACACTGACAAGCCAGCAAAAGTGACAACTGATGAAACACTGACACCCACTGGCTCATTGATGTAACTACGCTGCAACCGAAAGGGAAAGAAATTCCGATCCAATCAGTCACAGTTCAGAGTGGGAAAAAAATAGTTTGCCCTAGGACATCCAGAACTGAAATTAGATGAAATTTTCTCATTTATAAACCAAACATCATTTCAATATTAAAGTATGCTAAAGTGAGAGTTTGGAGCAGTAAAGGGGAAATTAATTAAAATTCTTCTAATTTAAAGGGCTTTGCCAGCATGACAATATGTATTCAGAGCAATGGGAAACTGTTTCTTGCTTTATTGCTTGTATGAGCCTATTAACAATTACTGCCGAATAACATACATTCAATCAGCACACGCAATATTTTGCTTCCAGAGCATGTCTTCTTTCAGATCAGTGGAGAGAAAACTTCCAAAATACACAATCAGGTGCTCGTTTTTTCTACACTTTGTTGACTTGCATCTGTATTTTATAAATAGAGTTGATCTGTTCCTTCAAAATCTATTTTTTGTCATACTCTGAGTTAGAAATCTCCACTTCCTTAGCACTTACTTACACCAAGCTTTCCAGTCTTGTCCCGACATACGCAAAGCAAAAACATAAATGCAGCCTGTAATATTTAATTAAATTCTATTAATCAGTAGATCCAGAGTGGAGTCGTAGACCAGAAATCATGAGATGCTTTTCTTCCTGAAGGGCTTGGCAAAGTTGGCGTTTTTGGAGACAAGATAAAAGTGAAGAACATCTTGTGGCAGATTGTAATACCATGCTGTCTGAAACAATTTCTCAGATGACAAATGGTATCATTGTGGATATTCAAGTGCCTGGTCATGGCCTAACTGACATGCCAGCATTCAGTGTGGCGATTTTTAACAAGGGATTTCATCATTTATCAATCATATCCTGATTTGCAGAACATTTTATTTCAACAAATATGATGAAAATTGATTATTTTTCTATTGTTGTTGGTATTTTCTGATTTATGTAGTGATCAAAAGATATATATTTAAAAAAAACCTATAAAAACCTTTGACTCTAATATGCCAGAGAAATGAAACAAGAACTTTGAACTTGATTTATTCCAACATTGACATTTTTGTTCTAAAAATGAAGGCAAATTAGGGCAGTTTTTAGATAATGCCTCATTTGCATGTTTAAACATAAAATTTAAAAGAGGGGATTCTTCTTTAAAAAAATGTGCCCAATTTACCTGTAGTGTCTCGTTTTGTAATTCTACTTTTCTTCAGATGTTTTATAATCATGTGCTGAGCTTTCACTGAGCTAAAACATTTTTCATACATTAAAGTAAATACAAAGTCAGCTAGTGGACGCTGCTGCCTAGTACGAATGCATCACATGATCATTTATCCGCCAAGTTTGGATTCTGTTTTGCTTCCAGTCAACGACCACTGCAGGTTGGAGCTGCGTGAAGTCAATGCATGTGAACACAGTAATACCGGAAATGCAACCATTCCTTTTAAAACAAAATTGTATCTTATGCTATGTTTACGACGAGAACGTCATCAAACTGTCGAAAAATAATGAAAAGAAACATGAATAGTCCGCTTAAAAAAACACAATTTCTTTCAAATAAAAAACAAAAATTGTAGTCTTGCTTCTTTTCATAGCCGCAACCTCAAGGGGCGTTTTAGTTTGAAATGTTTAACCGGACGTTTGTTTTATTTTATGTAAACTTGACACTGCCGGGAGCAGAAACTGCATCGACAAACCAGGATTATTAGTCGACTGTAGCCACGGTTACCGTAGTTATGAACCAGCAGTTTAAGGATAGGGACGTAACTGACACAGTGGAAAGGCTTCAGCAGAAATATCTGGAGAGGAGGAAACAGGTTTGAGTTTAACGTCAACTTAAAGTAGCGACAGACAAATTTAGCTTGTGTGTTGAAGCGTCCTAGTAACAACGCTAACCTGTTGAAGTCATGCTAACATGCCTGTCCAGTCTTTGGTATGGATGAAGTTGTGCTAACCTAGCTTGTTTTCATTGTCAGTGCTGGTGAAACGAACATTAGCTCACGTTTTTCTGTCGTCATTCATGTTTCGTCTGTTTGTCCCTGTACCCACCAAACCCTCTGTCATTTCTATGAAGATACATTTTGTTTAGAGTAGCTAAATTGTCCAGATTTGTTTTGTTCACTATCCGCTTGTTGTAATGTACTTAACTCTGAGTGCACACGTAGTTAATTGAACAACAAGCCACAGCAACTTTGACATTTGCCGTTTTTCAGTTATGGATATGGCAGAATGGTCAACAATGACAAGTAATTACTGGCAATTTGTACTGTGGGACATAAAGAAATATCATGTAAATGCCTGTTACTGTGCTCTGTCTTTTAGTTGCCACCATCAGAATACATTACCACAGGAACCAGAGATGGTAAGTGTGTTATACTTCACACAGGGTTTCCACACTGTCAGATAACCACAGGCTCTTCCTTGGTTTCAAGCACATCTCCAAAATTATACTTGCTAATAATTCACTCAAGAGAATGTCATTGGCCATACATTTACTATCCTCACCTGCTCTACAGTCCTCCATTGTACATGCATGTGAGGACATGTACCTACTGAGAGTTACCACACCATTTGACCTTTGTAAAAATGGTAAATGCAAACTCTAAGTGCAGCTCTACTATATACAGTCATTTGCTGTATAAAGGTTGGACACATTGTTGTTTCATGAAGTGAAAAGAGGTAGATACTAAATATTGTTAAGTTAGATATTAAGTGTACATATAACGACCTTTTCTTCAAATGTGATGCGCTGTTACTTGTTGTAAAATGAAGTTAAAAAAGAAAGCATTAAGTGAACAGCAATTGTGCCAGTTTGGACACTTATTTGCTTTTAAAACCCTCAGCTCATCTAAGCAGTTCACTGAAAACATCACGTAGACCACATTTTCCACCTCAAATTGAAACTCTTCTTGCACTTGCTGATGCAAAGAAAAAGATTAACATCGTTCTCTTGACAACTGCAGTGCTGTCCATGGTTGTTTCTTGCCTGTGAAAGATGCTATAGAAATCAAGTAAAATTTGCATGTAAGTGATAATTATTAACATGAAAACGTTTTAGTACTACTTTATGTTTACTTTTTCAGAAGCGGTACAAAGGCTCATTTTGGCCCACAGGTCCAAACAGCCAAGGAAAGAGTTGAAAAGCTACAGTGAAGCCTTACATGAGCTTTTTAAAGCAGTTACCAACCATCCTGGCCAGTAAGTGACCAGAAAGACTGTGTACAATTTTGCCTGTTTGCTATGAGTATTATGCCCTAACCATACATGTTGCTGTCTTTGTCAGACTTGGCACTGATCACAGTCTGAATGACAGTGATGATGACCTGAGTGCAGTTTCTACAGCAGTCCCACTTCAGGACTCTCAGGTGCTGTTTACAGAAACAGGTGTGTGTGTGCAGAGTAGTATGCAAAACAAATTGTAAAGCACTTTGGATACCACTAAGAAAGAAAAAAGAGCTATATAAGTGCAGACCATTTACCATTTACCATATGCCATTCACCAGTGTTTGTGATTTGTGAGGTAGAAGATCTGCTAAGTGGCCACCTTACAGCAAACTCAAAATAATTTTAAAGTTTCTACGCCTTAAGGAAAAACTTTAATTTAAAGTAAGCATTTTCTACCCAATACCTGGTATGAGACATTCAGTACTCAGCAGCTAGTCGTTGAATTTCACCAGACAAGTTCTTGAAATGTATTTTCTTCCTTTATTTATATTGCTGAATTGTCTTTACCTTACAACCTCTCTTATTAATGCATTAGGTAAATAACTGCACTGGGCCTTCACTTTTCTTCTATTTATCCAGATGTGACCTTGCCCTCCTGTCTGCATGGTAGTCCCGGGTCCCAGGAAACTGAGAGAGACCGAGAGTTGCAGTGGACTCCCCAGTTCCCTGCCTCATGTGGCTCCTCTTCTGTAGAACTAGCAAAGGTTTATCAAGAGATGATGACAGTCTATGAACAGCTAAAGGTGAGACAGAAGGAAAGATAGTGGACAGACAAATTGACGAAGTGTATCAGGGGATATTTAAAGATGTTTACTCAGCATTATGCACCAAAGAAATGAAACAACTGTACAAGGGTGCCCACTTATTTGGGTTTGCCTTGTCCCATACATGTTCCATTGTGATCAGTAGTTTTAGAATCAGAGGTTGGTTTGGTTTTGAGAAAGAATGTATGAGTTCACGTTTGTTTGTGTGTGTATTTTCAGGCAGAGCGACAAAGTCAGCAGCAGTGGGAAAGACAGTTGCTCGAGCGAGAAAGGAGGCTGAAACAGGAGGAGGAGGCTTTTGTGAGGCTGGCTGGGCTGGAGGAGATGATCCATGCTCGCATTCAGGCTGTAGAGGAGGTCAGACACACGCTCGCCATCTTTCACATTTAACACAAGGGATGTCTGTATTTCTTCACCATATCTTGTTCACCCTCTTTCCACCCCTGTACTTAATAATCTATTATCCAATTTTTTAGACTTCTTTGCAAGGATCTTTGAACCTTTCATTGTTAACAGATGACACACCCCAAATCAAATAATCAGACTGTTTGGATGGACTTGACTGATATGATTTAGTTCGCGGTCACAAAGCTGTTCGACCTTTCGGCCCAGACTGACATAGACGGTGTAATGCTATGTAATACTGAAAAATATTGATGTTCAAGAATTGTTGGTGTGACAACCTTCTTCAATTTGTAAATTAATGTATAACTGTATCTCACTAGAAACATCAGCAAGAGCTGAGCCAGCTGCGGTATCTTCTTCGAGAAAGGAATAAAGAGAACAAGAGGCTCAAATCCAGCTTTGACACTATCAAGGAGTTGAATGACAGCATGAAGAAACAGGTTAAAAGTGTTCAAAGATGATTATGTGTTTGTGTCATCTTACACATGGTAAATATTAATTATATTAAGTATAAATTTCACAAGTGTCTAAACTCGCAGGTGTTGTGATCTCAGTTATGTTTACAAAGTGTTAATTGGTGTGACCATTTAGTGCAGCGTTTTGTTTGTAATGAACTTTGAATGTAACATCCAAATGAAGACTATAGCAACTTATTCTGATATGTATCTACTGTACCAAGAACAAGCTGATGCTTGACTGGAATTTTCTTTTTCCAAAACATAGAAAGTGACTGAAGAAATTTTCCCTATGTTGTGGGTGGAGTCGTGCAGGGAAATACCAAGCATTTAGTATTTTGTTCCACATGAGGGCGCTACAACATAATTATCTTGTATTTTGAAGTTGGAAAAATAGAACAATAAAGTATAATCATATAATCTACACTTCTTGTGATGGTTTAAGTGTTTTTTGAGAACTTCAAGAGCATGATCAGCTGTTGTGGCTTCAAAAGTTGAATCCAGAGAGAGGTTTATATATATATGGAAATAAAAAAAATAGATTTTATGTCCACTAGGTTTGCATAGCAGATTAACATTTACTGTTTTATTTTTTTTTCTAACTCAACAGGTGAATGAGATCAGTGAACAGAATAAAAAGCTGGAGAGCCAGGCAAAGAGGGTACAGGCTCGACTTGAGAACCTACAGGTAAAAACACGTTTCAAGCACATAAGTTTTTTTTATTCGTGTTTTATATGATTAGAGTCAAGTAAGTTTTAAAGGAAAATCTGCCAGGTAGTGACTTTTAGTCTGATTGTCAGCTTTTAGCATTGGTCTAAGTGTTGTCTGAGGCCATTCCACTGTAACAATGAATTGATGAGATTATTTTTGTTGTTGCATCAAAATTGTTGATTTTTAATATCTTTTGTCTTTGGTAAACAGATAAAGCAGATATTTACAATTTTATTTATTTATTTTATTTAGAGGAAGTACGAGCACAGCATAGCATCAGGAGGCCATCAGAAAGGAAGCGTCAAGAGTACAGAATGTATTAAACCACTCAAAAAGGAGAAAAATGCTGCTTCTGGAAAACCCAGCGAGAAGGTACATGAACAACTCTCTGTGTATCTTTATTTTACAGTTGCATGTACTACTCACCAGGATTTGTGGATTTGCTGTAATTATGACTTCATTACTTAATTTATTGTTAATGTGTTTACTGAAAAAAATGCATGTCACTTGGCATGGTTAGACAAACACTAACATACTGATTTACACATATCCAGACTGGAAGCAGAACAACAGTCCTCCACAAACCACACTTATACTGCCAACTGACATGATAAATCATAGTTTGTGATTTTGTAAAGTTATCATCACACTTGATGAAGATGAATGTACTGTGCTGGATACAGTTACACTTGTCTTGTCAAAGATTTTTCTTTCTTTCATTAGAGAAGACTGAGTCAAACTTTTTTCTTTTTCTACACTTTTCATTGTTAAATTATTATAATCCCCCTCTTAATCACAGTCTTGATGTTTTTATACCTTTTCCCAAGATCATAATGTGAACTTGAGTATTAATATAAGTCTAATAAACAAACAGCTATAACTACAGTCACTTTTTTTCAGTTGCAGGTTACTACCTGCACAGTATAACTGAACCCTTTATTGTTGGTTTTTTTTACCCTCCTTCCTTCAGGGCAGCTCAAGTCCCATGCCGCTAAAGCTCCTGGCCCTTCTACTGGACTGGGTACTTGACGGACAGATGTTCTCATCAGTAGCAGGAAATGAACTGAAAGGTGTAGGCCAGTGTCTGCCTCAGGAGGTTGTACTCAGTGAGAGATGTCTCAAGGTGACATGTTCAATGTAGCATCACTTTGATGTTTGGATTTCATTACAACTGCATTCTAACACATAGTTTAGTGTCACAACCACAAAAGAGCAATAGATGATGAGACATTAACAATAATTGACTGAAATTATAGCCATAAATTATCTTTATTTCCATAGGTGCTGCCATTATTAGCAGATCAGCTTCACCACACCCCTTTATCAGAATCCAACCTTCTGCTCAACATTCTTCGCCTCATTTACTGGGCTTTGAGACACTTGGATGACAGCAGACAGGTAAAAATTGTATTGGAACTGGAGCAAGTAGTTTTAGATGCACTAAAGCATTTACTGTATGACATCAGTGAAAGTGGAGAATGTGGGGTAGCAGCATTCTGTTTTCAGATTTTTATCACATTTCTCCAAAAACAATGGTTGAAGTTGTGACTGATCAAACAGCAATATGTTTGACATTCAGGAAATTAGTTAGTCATGCTAGTCATGTTTTTGTCGAAAGAAATCACAAGAAATCAGTAAACCAAAATTATTGCACAGTCACTATTCTGTTTGTTGGCCTCTTTCAGTGAGTAGTCCCTACAAACAAACCGCATCACCTGAGCTACATAATCAAAAAATACTAGATGCCGTAACAGGAATTGTTTTATTTAAGTGATCATATTGTAATTAATAACAATACTTTTTACTGATATTGAGACCAAACCCATTTTCATAATTTATGAGGTATGCACTTGTTTGAAAGCTTCAGATCTCCCACATGGCTGCCAGAAGGAGCACAAATCAAAAAGAGAGCCAGTTTGTTCTTTAAAAAATGGTTTTTGGATAAGTCTGCTTTTCAGCAGCATTCATCCTCTGTGTTAACAATATATAACTGTCCATAACAAAATGCAGGTGGCCTGCACCTTCCCTCATTATTCATTTTTGGCCTGACAAAAGATGAGGAGTGGTATTCTATAAACAGAAAGCTCACTTCTGCAACATCATGCAGCCGAATACAAACATGGCACAGTTTTCTTTTAACCCATATCTACACATCACAAGTACATATTCTCTTGAAGCAGGGGATATCCACTTTATTGCTGCATCTCCCCGCACAGCATGGCTGTCTTTAATGTTTGGAGGTCCTGTCGAGTTCCATCCTGTTTTCAGATGAGTAGCTTGGTTTCCTAAAGGCCCCTGCCTGTGTCTCTGTGTTGAACAACATCTAGACTTTGATAAGGATGTGTGTCCTCCTCAATTATTTGGCCATAAAGCTACAAGTCTCTCGAGAACTCTTCATAACGGCCTCTGTGCATCAGCTATTGCTGGTTTTTATATGGTGACAGGTGAGATATTTTTAAGCTATTGCCCAATCTCATTTCATAGGCTAAGACTGCAATTTTCAAAACATTATAGTGGCCTAATACGAGCTTCCAGTCCTTAACCCTTGCCTTCTGCTTATTGTTTAACCTCCACATCTCAGCCATTGGCTAAGTTTCAGCCTTCACCCATTGCCCCAGGCCTTTTATTTTTATATTCACTGCCTCCATCTCCCATGCCTCAGTCCTCCTCTTCAGGCCTGCTGGGAGCCTGGCCCCTTCATGTTTGTTTGTCAGGTTATGTCATATCTGCTCAGTGAAATGCTTGATGTTCAACAGGAATCACATGCTCCCTTATTGCTGCAATATGTGTTCATGTTTAAGATGAAAATCAAGCAGCACTGGACCACAGTGCATAAATGGAGGAAAGGAGATGACCTAAAGTGAAGGATTGTTAGTGAACCACTGGAGACTTTGGGGAATTGGAATGGTACATGAAAAGTGGAATCTAGTGAGTCTGAAAACCACCAAATCTCCATTGGTTTGGAAATACATAAATCTTGGATAGTAGCTGTAGTTTACTGTGCTGATTTATTGGCTCCATCGATTATTTGGAGAAGTCAGAGAAGAAGCCTTCTGGCTTCCTGTCAGGCTGACCTCATGTTTTATACACTGATGTTTGATGAAGATCATTGTAGGCATATCATTCCTATTTTTGACAGTTATATAACTATTGTAACTGAGTACAGGTGCAGTTAATGATTTTTTGCTTTGACCAGTGCATCAGAGTTTGTGTTTCTGTGTATTTTGTACAGCCTGTAACATTATCTGCCACTCTGCGGCGGATAGGAGAGGAAGTGTCGAAGCCCACATCCCAGTCAACAGTGCTGAAATTCGTAGATCCAGACCTGCCCAAGTCTTGCATTGAAGCAACTGCACCCTTGAGGAGTTGGCCCTTTTACCAGAGCCTTTGTCCTCACATACGTGTTCTTTCCACCCTCATCATCCTACGCACCGTTACACAAGGTATTGTTGAAAACACATGTACAAACTGTATCTTTGACATAATATTTGATAAATGCAGATATGCAAATATTAAAGAAGATGCATGGATAGTAGAGTAGATGGTATCATAGTATTAGGATATGCCTTAGTATTTAGAGTCTCAAAAGTATGATCTTGACTGCCACCAAGATAAGCTCCATTAGTGTTAATCTGACACAGAAATGCTCTGTAAATGCATTGCTATGCACAGACTGCACCACTAGAGACCAGTCATGAATTGGACAACAGGCAGAACAGACTGGTCGGCAAGCAGATTGCAGCCAGTAGGGGGCAACTCCACTGGTTTACAAAAGAGTTCTGATATGCAAGTTTATAATCCTACTTCTCACTTGATTTATTACCTTAGTAAATATTTTCCTAAAGAGTTTATGTCTCAATCGCACGTTTCAAGTCTTCTTTAATATAACATGAAGTTTATTTTGTAAAATTTAGTCCCATTTAGAGTAAAATAGATGATAAAGCTTGGTATACTTGTGACTGGTAGGTCACTTCCATATGGGCGTACATATGGGCGAGGACCAAAATGCCAGACTCAATGCTGCAAATCAGTAGTCCATAAGCCAGGAGTGGTGCGAGAGTGGATACATTCGCTTCTTTTAAACAGAGCATGGTAGAGACTAGGGGGTGTAACTGTACACAAAAATCAGGGTTTGGTATGTACCACGGTACAGAACTCGCGGTTTGGTTCGGTTCGGTTCTCAGTTAAGGGGAAAATTGGGGAAAAATGCTCATAATTAATCCAAAACATTTGTTTATTCATAGTTCGTTGGTTTTTTCTCACAGCGGCGATAGTTAGATGATGCCTTGTAGCGACTGCAGTTCCCAACCACAATCATGCGATAAACCATCACAACTTTCCAGATAGCTTGCGAAGTTTGAACAGGAAAAAGATATGAGGATGTCTCAAAGACGCCGGTGGGAGAGTCAGAAGAGCGAGAAGAGCCAACTGACTGAGGCACCCGAGCGCATCTCTAAGTCCCCGTCCTAAAGTCGTTCGGTAGCCTCTTGGATTGTTAGCTGTTGGAGTGAAGGTGGATGGAATAATTCTTGGGAATTACTAGTGTAGAGTAAGCCGATGATTCAATCCTGACCTTTACCAACTGACTGACTGTCCCTGGTATTGTGAGTGCCGGTGTGCGCACTGTAAATATCATCACTATTACGTTGTTTCACGGCGCTAAGAGACGCTATTCACTTGGCTTATTAACTTGATTTCTTGTTTTGGTTTGTGTTCAAAGATCTGTGGTAAAGCCCAGAATGGACTTCTGAACTGTAATTTATTTGTCTGGATTAGTCTGAACTGTGTGGGGGGGAACCGGGTTGGACTGTTTAATTTACTGGACCGAACTCAACAGCAATGGCCATACACGTGGATTGTGTATGGAGGGGAGTGGTGGGGGGGACGGATGGACGGATGACTTTACTAGTGAGTATTTTGCGGACTTTAGTAGTAAAGTCATCCATATATCCGGAACACAGAAATTGCCAGACCTGCCCTAGGTAGCTGGCGTCATCAAGGTTACTAACCACAGAATATCGCTGTCTGCCGGCCCTTTGGGAGAACCCTTAGACAGGCTTATCACAGAAGCACCAGAAGGAGAATAAACGGTCTGTCATATCCTGTGGTCCACTGGAAACTCCTACTTGTTTTAAGTTTCACAATACTATGTAACTGTGAGAAGGAGAAGGTCGACCACAACTGTGGGTACTACGAGGTTTTAACTTTTGCAATTAAAACAATTCTGTACATTGGCCTTTCTTAATAGTCTTAAAAGTTTCGTACCGCGGTACACCTTTGTACTGAACCGAACGTGCCTGTACTGTACAGTTCGGTACAAATATGTGTACCGTTACACCCCTAGTAGAGACAAACCACTCCCTTTAGCCATGAAAGCCAAATTGAGAATTGTAGTATTGGGATAACTAGCCAATTAAATGTTCATGACTTCAGATATTGCTTTTATTGCAGTGCAGTTACGTCTTTTACAGAGATTGTTCCATTATGGGTTAGGGGGTAACGTGTTGGTGGGCTAGTTAGTCTGTTTATAGAACCTTACATGGATAGTTTGCCCAAAAAATGCTTTTTAGTTCTTGTCTAAGTAGAGCAGATGACCTACGTTAATTTTATGCTGTTATATTCTTTGCATTATCATCCATCCATTTATTACACCTTCTAATTATTTACTGCAATGGGGCCTAAGGCCAAACTATGACAATACTTATTTGCTGGGCGCCGGGACTGACCAACTGTTGATGACCAGTATATGTAGTCCAAAAAAAAAGAAAAACTGCACGTATAACTGAGCGAACAAAACTGCCAAGAAAAGACACAGTTTACCTCAAGCTAGCACAACAGTGACACACACACACATAATCTTTAAATGTTTGCCTGTCTCTACTGTAAACCCTAACACCCTACCACAATCAACGAAGCTGTTTAGAAAATCTAAACTTTTTTGTAAAATATTAGTGTCAATCAAAAACACTGTAGTGGCCAGCAGGCTGACAGATTCAGTAAAACTCTCCCTACCGATAAAACCCAGCCAACCAACATTAAACCAAGAAAAACCACCAATAAATTCAAACACCCGCACTTTTGTCGTACTGTGACAGGAACAAGTGACACAATTTCTGTGAAGTTTAGTCACATCTAATTCACCAGCTACACAAACTCTTTAAACTTTGAAAACAACTCCACAAAGAACATCATTTTTCAAGATGTCTGAAAAATCTGTGAAAAATCTTTGCCTTTAGAACAACCATCCACTACACAGCTGTATGACCTGCGAGTGACACTTCGGCTTGCAATGAGGGGCTGTAAGTTGCTAATTTGTGTCAGAACAGAAAATATGAATCATCAAATGTTTTAAATACTTATTTTTATTACATGGAATTACTGCTTCTTTAAATACACACGGTGTCCTGATATGCAGGTCCATTTCAATTTCGTACTATTACAAATGTTGAAATCAGGGGACAAATGAAGTCAATAGGGAAATAGATTTTACAGAAATAATACAGACTTATTTTGTTTTCAGTTGCAATCAAAATAACTTTTGTTACATCTGTGCTACACTAATTTACTGTAATGGTTACTCTGTTAATAAATTTACCATGGAAAATATTAAGTGAGTAGTATCAATTAGTTGTTAAAGACTTAAAACATAAAGCATTTGACTACAGACTTGTTGGTCTTCATAGAACTTTACTGATTCCTTTAAAATCCAGACTGAGACTTATTTGTGATAGATGTCAGTGATGTACATTGCATTTCACTTAAATCTGTGTGTACTCCATCTTTTATACTTTGATTTTGTTTGGTTTAAGATGTGTTATTTAGCTCAGCTTCTAAGGACGTACATGTTCTTGTGTGTCTCAGAGGTCGGTGTCTATCTCTCAGCTGGCTGGACAGTACAGTCATTTGATCTAAAATAAAATCTTAACTAAATTAGTAAGACTTAGTAAAACTGTAAACATGGTAATTATTTCTCATAAAACATCATAAACAGCACATCATCACAACATTGTTTGATTTTGGTGCAGCAACTACTATTATACTATGTACCACAATTTTTACAATGACATTGACAATTGAATTGAAGTTTGGACCTAAATTCACAACCGGGTTTTCTTTACCATCAGGCTTATAGCAGTAAAGACCTGCCAGCATGCCTTTAGGTTCTTGGTCTCACTCTGGTGCACATATTTGAAAAGGGCAAGAAGCTCCTTGTCCTCCCATACTATAAATCTTAGTGCACTCACTGGGCTCAGCCTACATATCCTGACATATTTTATGAACCTCTCTTCTGAAATGACCTTCCATCTGCTTGTAATGCTCGAGGGCTCCCTCGGTATGTCTATATAGACTATTTTCTGTCAATCTGCTTACCAGGTTTGCTTTCTTCCTTTCTCTGGATTGACATGAAACCAAATTGAGTATAATGGAGAGATGTTTCTTCCCCCAAGTATTTGCACTTTCTTTTTTAAACACATAACGGGTACCATTCTGAGGTGCAGCAAACCAAACTTGGTCCAAAAAATAAAAAAGCTTTTATCATATGTCAGTTATAAATCCAGTTCTTTTGGGCATTTGAAAATGTTTGTACTCAAGAAGAGGACTGCAGAGGAATGACAGGCATTATGACCAAAGTACAGTGTAGGCGAGAGAGCTAGAGGGAAAAAAGATGTGAAAGGGCATGTGGATTGGTACTTTCCTGTTTGTAACAGTTAATACACTACTAAAAATACATGCATGCAATACATACATGTATAGTCATGTTCATAAGTAGTGACATTTTTTTGCCTCTGTACACCACAGTGAATTTGAAATGAATTAATCAAGATGCAAGTGAAGTGTAGACTTTCAGGTTAATTTAAAAGGGCTTAAAAATCTTGAATTAACTATTTAGAAAATACAGACATTTTTCCCCATTGTCTCTTCCTTTTCATTGGCTCAAAAATAATCAGACAAACTAACATAATTACAAATATAAGAATTATTTTTATTACTTGGATCAAATTGTTTGAAGTCAATGGCCTGAAGTCTGGAACCCATGGACGTCATCAAATGTTGAGCTTCCTTCGTTCAGATGTTTTGCCAGGCCTTTACTGCATCAGTTGTTGCTTGTTTGCGATTCTTTCTGCCTTTAGTTTTGTCTTCAGTTTGTGAAAAGCAGCCTAACTGGGTTGAAAACAGGTGAATACAATTTAAGAACATTCCATTTCTTTTCTTTAAGAAACTCTTGGGTTGTCTTCAAAGTGTGTTTTGAGTCATTGTCCATCTATATAGTGAAGCACTGTCCCAGTTTTCCAGCATTTGAGTGATTCTAAGCAGAAAGTATAGTTCTATACAAGGCAGAATTTATCCTGCTTTTTGTCAGCTGTCAACTTATCAATAGACACCAGTGACCCAGTTCCACTGGCAGCCATATGTGCCTATGCCATAACACTTCATGACACTGCCTCTGACAGATGATGTGATATGCTTTGGATGCTGAGACCTTAATTCCTTCTCTACACTCTTCTCTTTCCATCGTTCTAGTACAAGTTCATCTTAGCTTCATCTGTCTGAAGACTGTTTCAGAACTTGTCCGGCTTTTTTAGAAGTTTTCTATCGAAGTCCAAACTGGCCTTCCTGTGCTTAAGTGTTACCAATGTTTTGCATCTTTAGGTAAACCCTGTGCATTTACATTATTGAAGGCGTCTCTTGATGTAGACTTTCAAAAGGAAACGCCTACCTCGTTTTTGACTTGGCTAAATGTTGTGAAGGGTTTGTCTTCACCAAGGAAGGAATTCTGTCTAAATCCGGACTTTCAGTTGTCTTCTGTGGTTTTCCAAGCCTTGTGTTGTTGCAGACCTCACCATTGAATTCCTTCTTTTTAAGAAATGTACCATACTGTTGATTTGGCCACTCCGAAAGTTTTTACTTTCTCTCTTTTAGGCATATTTTGTTTTTTCAGTCTTGTGATGGCCTCTTTTACTCGCATCGACATCTGTTTGGACTGCATATTGTTGGATTATTGATGAACAGCCACAAAATGCAAATTCAGCACTTGAAATCGGCTCCAGAACTTTCATCTCTGTATTTTTTCATGAAATACTGAGAAAACAGGCCACACCTGAAACTGCTTATCAGTCAACTGTCCAGTTACTTTAGAGCCTGGAAAAATAGAGGGAGTATGTCAAAAAGAAATGCTGTAATTCTGTAATGAAATGCTTGATGTAATGACGCACAGACTCATTTTAAAACAAGTGTTTTTGATTGTGTGTGTGTTTCTCTCCTGTTTGTAGCTGATGTGCTGGCTCAGGCACTTGAGAATCTCCGCACTGAACTGATGTGTGAGGACAGTCGAGGCCTGTTCATCCACTACGGTGGCCTGCGTGTGCTGCTGTTGATGCTTCGGGCCGGCCGTGCAGGGCTAGACACACCGATAGACATTCTCATGCAGCTCTGTGAACAGTCCTGTAAGTAGGCATGTTTTTTAATAAACACATTCTGATGGCTATTTGGGTTTTTTTTCCAGAAAGAGTTGTGGTAATGGTTTTTCCATTGCACCCCACAGCAATGTAAGGTTTACAGTAAGTTGTTTACAGTAAGGGCCTGTGGCTCTCTGTTTGTACTATTCCTCCCTGCTATATTAGAGCTGATCTGCTGACCAAATAGCACGGAATGTGCTGGTTGATGAGACATTTTTTACTGGAGAATAGCACCGCTAATGAAGCGCAGCTAACTTGGTGACTTAAACATTTCATTTGCTATATCCTCACAATAAAAGCATCCCACAGGTTTGCCAGTGGAAACTGAGACAGGACCACAGCAGCATGACTTGTAGTGGAAATGTATCTCATTATGGCTTGGCTAAAGCCAGCAAACCTGGGACCATCAAATTCCACACCAGTACTTACATAAAGGATCCATGCAATGCATACATTTATTATTTAACTTCAATTGAAATTAAAAAGCCTTTTTGATAATACTGACACATCATCTCTCAGTTTGCTTTCATCATAATTTGTCTCTTACAAACTAGTTCTTAGTTCCTAGTTCCAACCAAAAGATGCATTTTTGGATGAAGTAGTCAAAATACATATTTTGGTCTAAAGATAGAAACGTTTCTCCTGAAATTGAAGTTGGTGTGAGGCTCTGAACATATATATGTTAATACTGGTAAATGTACATGTATTTACTAGAAGCCAAAGTTTAAGAATGCAGAGATTTGTGTCAAGAAACAGGAAACAGAGACGGCATACAAACATAGCATTTTCCCACCGACAAAACGAGGGTTTAGTCAAAAGTATGATCAAAGTGTGCAGCTCAGTCATGGCAATCGAAGGACAGGTAACTTAATTATATCTTTATGTCACATCACCACACTGTGTGCAGTACAGTTTCCTTTGTCAATTAAAGTGCTTAAGTACTGTTTCCATCTGATTTACTGAATTGTTGAAATAATAGTATTTGCCATGATAATTTTAGCCGAGATAATCACCCTAAGAACAGTAAGCTACTAATTTAACTACTGCTAAGTTTAGAAAAGCATGCTGTCACAATTTTTTAGAAGTTTAAAAGAAAAACATCACTTAAACTGATAACATATTACTGCACTAAGAGACTGACTTTGTAAACATATAGCGCTCTTTTGGAGTTAGAAACTGTACACTATTATAGCTATAACTATTTAACACTTTGGTGTATGAACATTAACAGATGACACAAGTGTAATTTAACCCAGCTAGCCACAGTACCTCATTTGTGATACAGTTGCACAACTCACTTTGCCTGAAAAATTGTTTGTGATTGACGTAACTGCTGCAATCACTTTTCCAGCCCAGATTTATAGACTGTCCTGGCTATCACTATTTACTTTGATTTATACCAGCTCCTCCTGCTGTATCACTCCATATCATCCCCACATAAAAACCACATGTGAGAAAGTAATGGTTTGTCGGAGCTCACATCAATCAAAAGTAAAGGTCAGGCGCTAGATTTGGAAGCTGTGGTCATAAAACCTCAGACCTCCACGACCTTTTGACTGCTTTACGGAAAGACAAAGGACTTGATGGAGGTGGATGAGATAACAGCTGCAATGTGTTTCCATGGAAGAGTGAGTTCTCCAGGGTTATGAGCCGTATCATTTTAACTGCTGTATGCTAATACACAGCAGAACCATATGCCAAATCGACTGGGGCCTGTAGTGTGTGTGTGTGCGTGCATTTGTGCGTTTCAAGGGGACTGTAAGCCTAGTGAGACTTTCTAATTATTGTGTTTTACAAGCAGTAATGAGGGGAGATGGAAAAGGTTTGAGGAAGGGGGGAAAGAGTTTTACACCTGAAAGTTTCCAATAAAACAAAACAAAGGTCTACTTGTACACAAAACACACGTATGCTCACTTAGGACATCTGTGGTCAAACTACCACAGCTTGACTGCTTGTATAAAGTTCAGTCACATACTCGACCAGTTACACAACACAGCTTGTGAATACTACATTTGTACTTCAAATAAAGGCAGTATACAAAACACACCAGTAATCAGTTAAACTAGATTTATCTGATTTCTGGTAAACTGTAGGTACAAAACTGCCAAACTGCTTTATACTGTATATTTAACTTCCGTGGTCACTTTGACTCACTTGGTTGTGTGTGTTTGTGTTCTTTCCATGTGTTTGTCATTATGTTTTTATGGTGTTCTCCCTGACCTGTGTAAATTACTTAAAACAAGGATTTTTCACCCAATTTCTTACTATTTGATGTGTCCCACAGCATCTATGTTGTGAGCTGTCAAACCCATGAGGAATGTCTTTGTGTTACTGTGTATTTATCCATCTGTATCCATATAGTTACGTATGTGTAGAATGTAGCACATGTTTAGAGGCCCGTCGCAAGACTTGGCAGTGTGGGAGTGCGGACTGCAAGCATTTGTGGGAATAGAATAAAATATTAATGCTATGACAAAAAGCCAGTAAACAATTTGGTTATTCATGAATTGAATAATATACCCAATGTGCTAAGTCCATCTACTAAAAGTATGAGGATTTATTGTCTGGTTTTATTACAAGAAAATTGAATATCATGATTTAAATGATTTCTGACTAAATAACTGACTAATAACTCTGATTAAAACATGTTTTAGCTGCAGTCCTATACCTCTTACCAGCTCACATCTCTGTTGGACTAAAGGATTCTGTTTAGCTACAGATACAGAGTTTAGATACAGAGTTTTGCTGACAGCTGTATTATGCAGCCACTTATCAGCAGACATCACACTAAAAGTCTGAAAGACTTAGTTTCAAAATGCTGGCATTAGAAATGAGCAAAAATAAACAGAAAAAATATCAAATTTAAAATAATTGTTTAAATTCATGTCAGTAATGTTTGCTATCCATTATCACCTTGAGGGGAGATGATGCTACTGCTGGAAAATAACTGACCAAACCATTATTTCTTGCTCTATATTTCTCATTTTGTCAGATTCTATCCATCTTATCCTTTCTTATCTGAACCTGATCCTACTCTTCCTTGTCCAATCTTCTGCTGTGATTTGATGCCAGCGGAGCTGCTGTACAAGCCAAAAAAAAAAGTCCCTCTGTTGCTCAGATTGTATTCCCTCCCTTGCATGCGTGGTTTAAGACAGTAGAGAGTTAGTTTTTTGAAGGAGCAGGAATGCGACTTGAGCAGAAACAAATGTTTGTTAACAAGGAACCAACTTCATTTTAGGACTTCGTAAGGTCAGCTTTTGCTGTTATTAATTTAAAAAATGTGCAACTCCCATCTGTGTGTTGTCCTTTTTCTGTTTCATCTCCCTGTGTGTGTTGTGTGTTTGAGGTTATGGCTTGATGATGGGAAGGTCAAAGTTAAAAGTGACAATATGGAAGCTCTTCCAAATACAATCATCATAGAGCCACTCTGACCAGCATCTGTGTCCCTGTCTCAGTTTGATCGTTAAAGTGTTTTCATGGTTTGTTTGTGGGTCCATGTAGTTTTCATTCCTATGTAAATCTAAAAAGTATGGCAGAATGAAGATGATAATTTCCATCTCTTCAGAAGTTTTAACATTGAAGACAATGTGTTGTTGATTAGCTGAATTGCTTTGATAATACCCTGCTCTCTTTGCTTGTTTTTGTATGCTTGTTAGGCTACTTAAATTCCTTTCTGGAGACTTGTAGCTGTGAGGAGTTTTTCAGAGCAGCTTCCCAGCTCCTTAAAAACCCTCGTCTGGAGCTGCAATCACTGGAGAAGTTCTCCATCCTTCTGCAGAAGCTCTCCGGCATCAGGTAGACACTGTGATCTCTGTATTCATAATATCACATGTTAAACAAAGACTAACACATCCGTGATCATGGGTCGTAACTGCCTGCATGCTCAGACATAGGTAACCTGTAGCTGCACACTCGTGTCATTCCTTTTGTGTCTGTGCAGACTGATCTTTATCTGTCAAAGACCTGAGTCTAGACATAAGCTGACTATAAAGTGTTGCAAAGGGGAACATTTTGGGATATAAAATGAGAGGTCAAAATCATGTCATTTCTGGATTATGGCAGTTTGTATTTTTTGACCTTTGTGTTTGTGCTGAAGTTATATGAAATACACACCTTCACTGTTAAACAAACTTTTTATCCATTCATGCAGTTTTGCTCTAGGAATGGAAATACCGGTAAGTCAGTCAGTACAGATTTACAGAGAATATCCAACAGAAATGATAAAATCTTGCATCATCACCTCCACCATTTCTTACTTGTTACGGTGGATGTTCCACCACTCCAATAAGTAACTTGTGCTTTCTGCCACAACTTATTTTAAATTTTGCCATGCACAACTTTGTTTGCATCTGTGTTCCTAGAGGCCGAGAACATATAAATATGTCATCTGAGGCAATAATAATTCCTCTTCACAGATGATAAAGACTGAGCTTCCTGACCTACACTGTATTGCATTTTGTTATCCATTGTTATTCAAAATTCTTCATAGCCTGCAGGTGTAATTTTCACATTCATTGGCACAAAATTTTAAATTTTCAGCATTTGACTTCTGGTCAATCTTGTAGCACGAGAAATCACACAGTGCCTATGTGTCCAATAGAAATTGCATTACAATTTTTTAGTGGTTCTTAATATTAAATATGTATTAGATGGATTGGCGCAGTTTCTTTTACAAACATCCATAGTTTCCAGACAATGGATCTGTATAACTCTGGTAATCTCTGATTTTACCATATCTGTAGAAGTTTAGTAGTGTATTAGTAGCTTATTTCCTGCATGCAAGCAGGTAAAGCATGTTTTCAGTAACCTTGTCAAAGGGACATTACGGATTTACAATAAAACTCTCCCTTGAAAAAGTAGCAACCAGGTGCCAGACATTGAACAGCTGTAAAAATGGCCAACACAGCCCTGAAAAAATGCAGGTTTAGCAAGCAAAAGCACCAAGGTGACAAAGCTTGTTCTAAAATAAGAGTGAATCTGCAGTTAGCTTTTAGCTGCTGGTAAACATGGAGGATGGGGATGAAAAACAAGACCAAATGGCCTGTTGTGTTTACAAGCAGTGACCAGCAATTCCTTTAACTGATTTTATATACACAGACTAATCATTGTTTGGTTCTTTCTGACCAAGACTGAAAAAAATATTCTAATAATCATGTGTAACTTTTGTTTTGGCCTGTGCATCCAAGTAGCATGTATCCAGCCAAAGATAATTATTTATATAGCCACGGTACACTGGTGCAGCATTTGAAGTCTGACTGACACAGTTTCATTGAATGTCTTTTGACTGACTAGTGGTTTTGTTGTATTTAAATAATTGTATCCAGGAAGAACCGTCATCTGTTTGAGCTCTCCTCCCTCCACCACCAGATACAAGAGCTGCATCACAAAACCAACCCGGCACACACGTTCCTCTGCCTCAACCTCCGATCCATCCTTCACAACCTCAAATAACACACACGTGGTTCTTTGCTTTATGGTACATTCAAGGTTTCTGTAAAAGCTCAGACTTCTTATTCAAGATGACATTCCCTCTATTTTACAACTTCAACACTTGGCTTGCTCTTTTAATGTGTGTTCAAACTCTCATTATCAACCATACGGGAAAGCAGCAGCTTGATTCCTGCTCTCCCTCAAATGACATCTGCAGGCATATTTTTTGTTATCAATACACTGATGTGCTTTTGAAGTTCTTTTGTCTGACAGAAGTGCTGTTTTAAGGCTGTGCGTTTTGCACTTGGTGACCCATACTGTTTGTGTTCTAAAATGCTAATGTGATGTCTTTCTTTCATGAAAACCCCTTTTTGAAAAAGGGGGGCTATCACGCTTGCAAGAGGTTGTGACTGTGAAAGTTTTAATGGCAATAAACAAAAAGAACTGAAGTGCATGAAGTTTGGATGGCATATGAAATGCTGAAGTCCATATGTTTTTTATAAACATGTCTTATTTATTTATTCCAGAGCATGGGTGGGTTGATGGGAGTAATGGTCTCAGTATGGGACACACTGGTGTTGGTTGATGGAGAAGATTGGACGGACTGGAACAATTACAGCTGATATTTAAAATGTACTTGTTGAAAACCACTTGGATCGTACTTGGCTGGTCTGAATTTGAAAGGCATGCCCTCAGGTTTTTAAGGCCACCCCACAGATTCTGAATTCCTTAATTAACTACACGTTTGTTAATTTTTAAACTTTTGTTCAAATCAGGGTTTGAGGATAGTCAGCTTGATGACAGACTTGCAGGATATTGTGTCCTTGGATCACATGTTTCCTGTAGGGTAATAGAATACAGTGTACGTCTACATTTGGTTTTCTATTTGAGGCTCCTATAATGAGTCCACACGATTGATTCAGTGAAAAGCAAGATGATCATCTTGAGTCATTTTCAGACTGTTTGGACAAGTCATTATATACTAGGGCTGGACCCTGCTGCCGTCACCGCACGAGCCCTGTATTTGGATATTCGTCATTAACTGGATCCAAATATCTGCAGCACAGAAGTTACTATTTGGACCAGCCCTATTGTGTACTAAGTAGTGCATCAGTGATGGTGATTCATAAATAGAAAATCAAACATAGAGAAGCAACAGGCTATAAAGGGATGGGAGAAAATGTACTAGCTCTTGTTCAGGGTCACTCTTACTGTATTTTTGCACCATCCAGACATACATACCTTGTCTTTGACTTCACTTTCTGCTTCAGTAATTTTGTCTAATTAAAGTTAACCATAAAAGGGGTGTTTCTTTATCTGTAATGTCACAGATACGGAAATGTCCTCCCTGGGGTGAAAGTATAAAAAGGTGGTATTAGTGTTTAATCACTTGTATATTACTGTGTTATCAGGATGATCTTCCGTCCTTGATGTTGAGACATATTTTCCCAAGAACTCTGTAATAAATGGCCGTTGAGCTTCGAGTCTGTCCTCACGCCCCTGATTCCTGCATGCTTGAGAGGAGCAGCACTTTTTTCTATCAATTTCAAATAGGAAAGGGATCCTTTAAAGAGAAGCATCTTTCTATAGAGACTGATGGAACAAAGTTTGCAATGTTTTCTGTGATTTTAGCTTGGAACAGTTTGTTCAGGTTTCACATATGTATGAATTCATCTTTGCGGTGGACTAGTTAGCAACCTTGCAGCAAGGAAGTTTGGGGTTTGGACTTGCTGACTGGCTGACGCCTCTTCGTGTGAAGTTAGTTCTCTTTGTGCCTGTGTGTGTTTTCTCATGCTCTGGCTTCTTCCCACAATCCAAAGCCGTACTTTTTAGGACAACTGGTGATTCTAAATTTGCTGTATAGGTGTACAGGGATTGTGCATGGTTGTCTTTCTCTTTGTGTTAGCACTGTGATGGACTGGTGACCTGTCCAGGATTTATCCCGTCCAGGAAACAGTGTAGAACTGATGGATGGGTGGATATTTGATGTCAGCCTTTAATCTGGAGGTTTTAAACCACCTGCTCAATAAACAGTCAGGATGTTTGAAATTAAATACTCTGCAAATATACACAACCTGCTTCAGATTTGAATTAAAGTAATATCTTGAGTGATGGCAGACTCTTGGAAACTGTTTGCATGTGCAAACAATACTTGCAATTGGTAGAAGATTGCAGTTGCCAAAGGAAATGTCAGTTTTTGAAAACTGATATATTTCTTGTATTATGCATCCATAAAATGAGCAGAACGACTACAGTATGTCTACTGGATTATTTACTACATTTAAAGCGTTCTTCTATGATTTTATCTTTTGATCCTAAATGCTATGAAAGTTCAGGATTGAGTTGTAGCTCAAACTTGATCCCATTTAATGATAAGAAATGCTCTTACTCCAAATCAGTTTGCTTTACAACCACTTCTGCTGTGCAGTGGGCACCAGAACAAATGCACGAACAATGTTAAAAGTTCTGTTTATGCACACAATGTCTGGAAAACAATTTGGTTTAAGTGCACTTTTAAAATATATTGCACTGTTTTAAATAAGTAGTATAATTTTAATGTCCCCTGGGGGTAAAACTAGATTGCCAGGGCAGACCAGACCTTGGAAATCCCTGTCCGTTCCTCACAGCAGATCTCCCTGATTATGTCTTAGGTTAACTGAGTTCTTCTAATTTTGTGCTATAACTGCACTGAACCGCAAGCAAAGGTGATTAAATTAGTGGTTAAGGAGGGTTATGGCAGCACGTGAGAGCAGAACATTTATGCTTCTTTTGTGGCTGTTCCAGCTGTGGAACACACTACATAACAACTAGGAAAACACTCATAATACTGTATGTCGGCCATTTTCACCAAACCATGTTCTAGACCTGACCTTAAGGCAGGTCATGCATGAGTTATCTGAAAGATGCTGATAATTGCCACAGACTGCATGCAGTGGTGGTCCAAAATGTTTAACCCTTCTTCATAATATGGCGTCACTTCAAAGCCGATGCGGTTAATAAATATCCTTCCACCAGGATCATCATGTTATCATCACCTGTTTCTTCATCATCCATCTCTTCTGCCTCGGGGCAGGTCTCCAGATAGAGCACAATTGAACCAGAGCTTCGTGTGAAGCCATTCATCACTTTCAGCCTCCATGAACTCATCTGTTGCTTTGGCAAAGCTGCAGTTTGGAACTACTGGCCAGAATGGTAACACACACAGCCTGTGGCAAACAAATGTGATACTGTGAGATCACAAATCAAGCCATCCTGCTGTTAATGTTTTAGTTTTTGACAATATGAATGTGTTCACACCCTGCAGTTCAGTAAATTAAGCCACAGATCTCAACCTTGTTTGTACCTTCTCCAGTTAATAGGTTGCATCCTCTATATAAGAATTAGTGGACAAAACCAACTAATGCAACTAGTTACTATTGAAATATTTTTATAATAGGCTACCACAACAACATTTTCCATGTCGTTCTTCAAGCCAAGTGAGATATAGTTGGAAAAATTCTGGAAAATGAAAGCAATACAGCATGAAAGTAATATTTTATCACACATTTGTATTCTCAAGGCTGAAGCTGAATATTGAAGGCCGTACCTCTTCAAATTCATTTGTATTAGACAGTTTTTAATTATCCAAAGTTCATGAAATACGTTTTTGCTTTTTTAGTACCCTCACCTTGAGCTTTTTCTAATCTTAACCAAGTGTTTTATTCACCTAAAAATCACTTACTTTCTTCACTTACCAATTACCTTCAGAATTGACTTGCCATGACCGTGATCTTGTTCCCTGCCTTCTCTGTACTGTAGCAGCCATACACAGAAACGCGGAATTCATTCACTGAGTTTTGCAAGATCAAAAATAATAAATCTTGACTTTAGTTTGGAGAAAACAGCTATTTGAATATTCCTCTAACATAAACAGCACATTATAAGCTTTGTAACTGTAAACATGTGTGCTTATGACAGAGCTTGTGTTTGATTGCATTTGATTGTATAAGTAATAAAGTGGCAACCAACTGTTACAAACTTTCAGTCTGATTTCGAGGCTTCACTAGAGGAATATTGTGACACAAAAACTGTATATTGTCAAACACATGACTAACACACTAATTAGGAATAGACGGTGATCATGGAGTAAACAGTTTCTGTTGATTTCTTTCAACTTTTTAACATTGGAATTTATTGAAGCTGACAGGAATCCAAAGTGATGGAACCTACAAAGTTTTTACAGCTGTCCCTCTCAGCTAAAGGGGATGAGTGTTTGACAGTGAAATAGATTTTGGGTGGAGTATGACTTTAATGAGGTCGTATTGCCTATGTGTCTACTCCAGGAACTGTCAACAGCTGATGTATTTATTTTCATGACTTCAGTAAAATCTGGTCCATGCCGCAGCCAGCGTAGCAGTGTCTGCTCCGTGTTTCCTAACAAGCTAAACTCTGCCAATCTATCCTGGACAGCATCAGCCACACAGCTTCATACACTGATCTTGATTTATGTTTAGGTTCTTTCAGTGGACCAAAAATTTAGAAAATTACCCTAAAGAGCCGAAGTGCTCTGCTCTGGCTGGTAAACCTTATTAAAATGTTATTTGGGAGGTGGGAGGAGGAAGCTGGCAGGGCGAAACATCAGCAGTTCCAGTTCAGCAAAACCATAAAGTCAAGTCAATCAGCAATTTGATGTGGCAGACCACCATATGAATATTGTTTCCACCAGCCGCAATATGCTGCCTGAGTAATGCAGAAAGCACATGGAGGTTCGGGTAATATACCTGACTGTAAATGAGCAATTGTGTGATGGACTTGAGTGGAACCAGCTGTCAGGGGTTATGTATGGGAGACGGGCTGGGATCACATCAGTTTCCAACTTCAAGTTTGTTTTCACTTCTTTTATTCCACTGTTCGGATTTGTGTCTGGTAAAGTCACTTGTCAATCCTGATGTGAACCAGGGATTTTCATGTATACGTTGCTTGCTTTCCTAGCCATCAGAATCCGAAGAATGCCTGCACGTTGTTTTATTTCAAACCGCTTTTTTTCATTCATTCTATAGCTCAACATATCTGCTTGCTGCTCAAATTGCTGGCACATTTTAGCAGCATTTATACATGCAATTGTCCCAGATTTGTATTGTATTTGTTTATTTTTCTCAACCTTTTTGTTGAGAAATACGAAATTACGGCAGGCAACTTCCATTAAAATCAATTTTCATTTTCACCTTGTGCAAATATAATGTTTTATTAGAGAGCTTCAAAGGGGTTGGTATGCAGATTTTTTTTAAAAACGCTGCATAGAGCAAGGATATCAGTATCTCTACTAATCTCTTACTTAACTGGGACTGTATATAAAGATAGATAAACCCTATGTGACCCATAAGTTTCTTAAAGAGGAGTTTTGAAGCTCAGTGTGGTGGCCGTCACCACCTTGCATTGGTTGTAACTCCTGGCTAATCCAAAAAATTGAAGCATGAGTGAAGTTGAGATGGGCAGTGTAAACATTTCTGGACCATGGGCGCCCACGTCTTTATTTAAGCGTAACTTAGAGCCTTAATACAATTTACATGGGTAACTTATATAAAATTTCAGCACTGTTACTGATGTCGTCAATCTTGAAATCACCTATAGCAACCGAAATGTTTTTTTATATTAGCCTGTGAATATGTTTCTTTCTGATGTAAAATTGGGCATTTTTACATGAAGGTTTATGAAGATCTATTCGCTTTTGGAGCAAGCTTCAAGTGGCCATTCTGCAGTTTCTAGCACCTACGCTGTAGTTATCGCACCAACCTGAGAGTGTATCAATGCTGTCGTATAACTTGGGCAGAAAGGACACATCGTGTTTTTCTGCTGTAATGCAAGAAGCATTTCCAATGAATAATTTATTCTATAACTACTGTGACAGGGTGTCAGAGCATATTTCCTTTTGCAAAATAGTGCTGAAGTTATGGCTGTTAAAAGCAATTCAGTTATTAAGAGTGCATACATAGTCCATCAGACACAAGGTCTGATCCAAACAAATTATAAGAGAAACACCTAACTGAGGTCTGGACACTCCATGCACTCTGTTGTTTGATGTGTCTGCAGGGTAAAGGTGTAGCTGACTGGCAGAGGTTTAATTACTCTCTTGGTTGGCACTCCTTGCCCTGAAGAAGCTCTTTATAGCATCACCTCTTCATATGAAAGGAAGCCAAGTGCTTAAGATGCAAAAACAGACCCTGAAGACACACATTTAAGCAGACGTGTGTGTGCCTACTAAATATATGTGTATGTGTGTTATGAAACTAACCGACTTCTCAGGTGGGACGGACTATTTGTGGGCAATTCGGAGCATTTGAAACATGATGAGAGAAAGAGCTCAGTGCTGCCCCAAAACCCCACAGCACCATCAATATGTCTCCGCTGCCAGCCAGGCCTTTTCTGAACCAGCCTTAAGATCCTCAGCCAGCACACACACACCTTATCGTTTAGCTAAGGCTGCTGGAATCCTGGCACAAACACACAGTGAAAGATGACAGAAAGGTGAGCAGAGGGGGCAGCTGCCATGTCAAGTTGGTGACGAAAGTCTTTATTAGAAAAAGATCAGTGGGAGCAGCAGATGGGTTTACTATAGTGTTGTCTAAAACAAGGTTTTTCCAGGCTGAGATTTGTGTTATTGCACATCAGGTTAAACCTTTTTCTTATTCTCTGAAAAAGAAAATATGATGCAGAAATCAAGTATTTGTATTATTTAGTAATGAATTATAAAAAACACTGTTTATCTAGAACCCTTTGTACAAGTGATGAAACACAGTAAGAAGTCATTATCGTTAAAAGGAGAAGTGGTTTGGCTTCTTCTTGCAGTAGCAAGCCTGTGGAGGAGATAAAAAATGCCTTTGGGGGTACGATCTAATGACTAAATGAAGTTATGGTCGTCTAATTGTGTCTTACAGCCTTTTTCCAGTGAAATCATCTTTTATTTGACTAACCATCTAATTAATATGTCACATTTAATGACCTTTAATTAAATGTTTGAACTGGAAAATGTTGTCATTAAAGATTTTCCATTTGGTCTCTCAAAGCCATTAACCAACCCTGTCAGTGTCAGCAGTAGTGGCTGACGAATGTAAAGGGATAGACAACTGTACGACTTATTTACTGTGCTCTGTATGCTGATGTCATTTACCTCTGATAATGCATAGAGGTGTCCTCTAATTACATTTTTATATAAAATTAAACAGAATACTGACTGCTATAGACTTTAAAGACACAGAAATGCAAAAAAAAAAAACATTTTGCACATTTTAATCCAATACTACTAGACTACCTTGCCTCATACAACAGGTTTAAAATATATTTAAAACAAAAGCACATTCATGTGAGGGATCTTATTTTTGCTGCCCCAAGTCAAGCAATCAGAATAATACAAGGACTCCTTTAATCAGATGTCTGTCAAGAATTACTGTAATAATAAAGCTCTTATACTTACCAGTCAGTAGTTACATTAATAAATTCATGCAGCCATGCAGTTTTTGCCATACATCTTTATTAAGGTATACTTTATGTACAATAATAAGTTATATATACAGGTACACTGTGGTTCTGTGAAGAGTTTGTGTGTTTCTACATGTTCTATTATACTGTATGTGCTACTGAGGTAAGTAATTCATCATGTCAGCATAATATATGTCAGACAACATTTTGCATGTCTGTAAACAGTCTCCTTTTCATTTCAATTCAGTCCACTTATTTTTTTTCTTTTTACAAAACTTCAAAAGTAAAAAACAACAGCAAAGAAAGAATCGATTTTGAATTGAAATGGACTTGGTGAGGACAACTCTGCTCGGAGAAGACTGAATATTTTAGAGTGAGCTTTAGATCGAAGGCAAACAAATTTATGGATACATACTTGATGAGCATGCACATTAATTAATTTAAAGAACTGGAGACCAGCCCCAGATTGCAATGCAAAATATGAACAAAAAGCATTAGGAAAAAAACTGACGCTCAGTCACAAGACATTATGCAGACAACATCAGATAAGGATCAGTCCTCTTCCCAAGAAATGAGATCAAAGTGAGTCTTGGCGTTGATTGGACTTTGGAGCTTAGTCCTGAGTTTGGAAGCTTAACTGTTACAGAAATCCGGTGACTTGACCTGCAGCATCTTAACTGCAGTCATCACTGTAATTAAAGTTAAGATGAGGATTAACACGATGTTCCTCATGAGCTTTAACCCGAAGCTTATCAGAGCTACAGTTTCTGTACTGTACATACAACACGGAACGGGCTTCAGCTGCTTTTCAGAACTCACACAACTGCATATTGTTCTCATTTGCCATATTGGTCCCATAGGCGAGAGGAGAGCTTAAATCCTGTCTGGGCATGACTGAACCGACCACAAAAGCTGAATAAAATCAGACATTATAGGACAACCTCTGGCGCGGCCGGCACCATTCCCGCACCATTCACAGTGCAGCAACCCCTGCGGGCAGTTAGTCATTCCTCTGCCCTGGCATCGCTCTTTTTAAAGCAGGGTTTTTTTTTTTTACAGCTTTTCCACTGGGCTTTCAGTGGTTAAGTGGCCCTAAATGCTTAATTAGGTGCTGGAAATCACAGGCACTTTGCACCCGCTCTGTAAACCACAACACTTCAGCCTATTAGGGGCATGGGGAGCCACACGCCAAATAATTAGGGCTGGCGGCGGCACTAGACCGCAGCATTAGGGTGTAAGGGGGGGAAGAGGCAGAGTTATGAGCAGGGTCACAGGCTGGGTCACTGCTGAGGAAGTAGCTGCAGTACAGGAGTATGTTGATCTGTGTCTTAAAGTTGTAGAAAGTGGATTGTGGACGTGTGTGAGTAGTGTGATGCTCATTCAGTGTATGGGATTAATGCTCCAACACTGAACACACCACGTAAAATGAGTCCATGTGTTTTTCGGTTTTTAGTGAGGTGGTTGGTTGAACTTTTCCGTACACCACATCTGCTTTTGATCACTGCTTCCACACTTACCACACGTATTGTTAATCAATGAATAAAACTTGTGTTTTAAACTAAACAAGATTGCAGGGTCAACCCAAAATTGACATTATCCTTAAAAATCCATAAAAATAAGAATATCATGATCCACTCTTGTCTACTGCTGCGTGTTTGCTGGTGAGATCACAATTCAGCAAGAGACATGGGGGCCTCCACAAATGCCCGAAGTTCACAAGCGAGTTTACCAGATAAAAGCTGCGCTGAATGATGCTTTAGCATTTCCAGCTGGGTATAATGAGCGCATTTTAAGTAGGGAGTTAGAATCTGCCGTCTTTCCTGTGTGATGACAGCGCAGCCAAAAGCACAGTTATGAATTTTAATTATTGCTGTGGTTAAACTAGGTCACTTTCTTTATACGGACATAAACATCTGGTTAGTTCAGCTGCGGGATGAAGGACAAGGATTTGGTTCCGATCAGAAAGTTCAGTGAAAGTGCAGCTCAGAAAGCATCCTCAGTCCTCTTATATGAAGGCACTTTATTGCCACTGGAACTGCCCAGCGACCATTTCCAGCAGCACACCAATTTATCTTTAAATTTAAAAAGAAATCCTTAACCTATGCTAAGTTTTTTTTAGTAAAAAAACAGACTTACTGTGTTGCATCCAGCGCACACTCCATTAAAGTTTTGTAGCATTTGAGAAAGACAAAAATCAATAAAATAGAAACGAATTCTGATTATTATATTCTTGCAGAAGAGAAATAGTGGAAAACCTGAATCTGAGGTCTTTGATTGTTTATCTTTCTCATATTCAAAGGCTATTAAGCAAAAACCCATTATAGCAAAAAAGGATTGTGGACAGGGAGTCCACTGACATTCTTCATGTGATGGGGTAATGTGTATAGTGTATATGTGCTTGTCAGAGCAGCATCTGTCCTTGCATACATGTGCACTGTAAAGCACCCAAGTCTCTGAAGTCTCTGCTCCACCACATACTTAGACGCTGGCGCAGCGTTGGGATGGAGACGGGCACGGTGAAGAACAGACTAACTGGCTGTGAAAGCTGCTGATACCCGGCCGTCCAGCCACCTCGCTGCTGCCCAGCACATCTGCACAGAGCGACTCCACGGCGTCCAGCCTCTCGATCTGCACCAGGCGGGTCAGGAGGTCGGGAATGCTGTAGCCCGCAGTGCTCACCCTCTCAAAGAGCTGCAGGCCGTCACTCATGCCGCCGATCTCATCGCGCTTCAGCCCGAAACTTTCTGCCAGGTGCCTCCACGTCTTCACCACGGCCGCCTCACTGCTGTAGGAGGAGCTAAGCATGCGGCTGGCCTTCTCCAGGCAGTCGAAGGGGAGCTCTGTTGGACTCAGGCCTAGATAGGGAGAGGAAGTCAAAAATTAGAATCAAAGTTGTCTTCAAAACTGTCTTTCAAGGGTTTGACGGAGCTGTATTTTTCTTCAGTCTTAATCTGCGTTTCAACTTTTTTTGCTGGACGAGTGTTTCTTTTTAGATGTCTCTTTAGCAACTGAAAAAATGGAATTACTTGATAAACAGAGTTGCATCTTTCTTCATCTTAGATCTTGTTTTTTATGTCTTCCAAAACAATACAAGAGTGAAGTGAGGTTATGATTTCTTTTTAATGGCAGTTTCACTCCCTAAAGCAGTATGCTCTGACAATCAATGTCATTTCTCACTTCAACACAGTTTATAAAAAGAGTTCCTCTTAACCAGGAAAAATTCCCCCGCAGTATTAGCAGAAATCAGTTCTTCATTACAAAGCTTTGTAACATAGACACTTTCCTGTAAGTGACAGACTTACCCTCAGTCACATTGCACGCTCTGGCATACAGATCTAGGATCTTTTTCCTTCGACTCTGTAGCATCTGTGTGGTAAAAAGCCAAACAGACAATAATAGCATTATGAGACTTCCAGATGATGAAGAACCAAGAATCTGTTCATAATCTTTAAAAGCTTCATCTTCCTACCCCTGGAGTTTTATTGTTGTTGTTGATTGCGTTCACACTGCTGATGTGGTTGCTGCCAGCGATGTGATTGACATTGTTGATGTGGTTGGGACTCGGAAGGTTATTGGCCTGGCCGGGTGCAACGGCACCGCCGCCATTGCAGGCCCGGCCACGGTCCAAGAGCCCCAGAGAGAGCAGGCAGAGGTCAGGTTTGTTGCCCAGGTTGACGAGGCAAAGGTTGGGGTTGGGGTTAGTGGTCTCGGCTGATCCCTGTTTATCTGATGCCGCCTCCTCGTCGCTGTCAATGCTACGGCTCAGCAGCTGCTCATTCTCTGATGACGCATCATTTTCACTGCAAATACAAACCATAAAACATATATCACTGCTTTCAGTATTGGCAGAATTATTTAAAATGTGCAATCCCAGTATAGGTTGCATGCAGAGTTTTGTCCGAACGTTTGTGTTCCACCGTTCAGTTCCCACATTCACACAGGAGCTCTATACAGCACTCAAGAACGTTAATACTACACATCAGTTAAGATCTACATTTTAGGACACTTACTGTATACTAAACTTTTATCTAGTTTTGGAATCTGGACTTTAAAAAAAATAGAGTTCACTTTCTTACAAGGGTGAGCAGACAATTAGCCTGCAAGCCCCTCTATAGCTCACTAAATGGCACTTTCTTGTTTGTTTAAGCCTTAAAAAAGTGTTTGTGGTTAGTGGTTTTTGTTACCTTTGAACAGTGCAATTGTCACTGTTCCCCCATTTCTAGCCTCCAGTGATAAGCTACTATATCTTTACATTTATTCTATAGACATAAGTAACTTTTGACAAAAAAAAATAGACCAGGCCGAGGTAAGACTTATTAAAGGGCTGTTGCACTGAAGTATAGTTTTAGATAAACAAACTGGCAGCTGAGAGGATACCTCACTTTCCTCACACTGTCAACACATAACCATAATTTTGGCGATAGGTAATACACACAGAATGACTTGTGTCTTTGTGAACAGGAACTCTGACAAATGAAAGTGAATCGGAGAAGAATGCTGTTTTGTTGCCATGGCTGCTGATGTTTCTAAGCAGTTCCTGTGATTGACTGAAATAGCCCTGCGTTTTACAACATGATACCATATAATATCCCTTTATTACCCATCTTCACCCTCACTCTGCCTGCTCCGGATTTTCTCACAAAAAGCACCTTGTTGACAGAGATGCTCAAGAGAATGCCATTGTTTCAAAGTCCCACGCTCTTTTTCCTGAGCACACGCACAAAATGGCATTGTTTCCCAGACATCTAACACCCACTCTGGCAGCTAATGCAGTGAGTTAGCACATCCTCTGGCATGCTGCTATACCACACTGTTTACCGCTACTGATGCTCAGGACTGTGTGTGTGTGTGTGCATGCATATGTGTATCTACTCTCTAATTTGCACCCCTTCCTTAATGTATTGGGACAGCATATCAATCTAAGCATGCTTACTACAGGCAGTTTAATGTTTGAGCACAGTGATCGCTGCAGGTTTGTGTGCAGGACTGATCATGTGTTTCCAAACTTCCCTCTGCGCATTGGCCAGCGTCTATAAAGCAGCATTGTCTTCAGTCTAGGGAGGAGATGTATTCCGAAAGAAGACGGTGAGGAAACTGTCATTCTTTTGTTGTCTGCCAGGACATGCTTTCACCTGGTGGTGGTTTTAGGTGAAGCCTGAAATAAATACCCCTATCCACCCTGACATCTACCCTCTCTGTTGGTCTCTCAGTGCTTGCGAGGCTTCAGGGCTCATCTGTGTGCCCTCATACCCATACCAAACCCACCTCTCTGCCTGCTCCAAAGCCACATAATGGCTCTCTGCTTCATTAAAAACAACAAGCTGACCTTGTTTTGAACATTACACGTATACGTATAGATACAGGAGGGGGAAAAAAAGGCCCAGCAGCAGCGGTACTACAACTGCAGCGACTTGTTCTGTGGTGGTTTAATTATGGGCAGATGGTAAAAAAGATAAAAGATTCTTTCTGCTGGGTAGAGTCTTCGCGACGCCATGTATGAGCACACACACATGCACACACACACATCCCTAACACACTGTGAGATTACTGTGTGCATATATATAATTATATATAAACAGAGTATTATACATCGAGATACACATGTTCATGCTTTTCATTATAAGCGCAGGTACATAAAGGAATAGCAAAAACTGAGTCCAAGGTAGAGTCAAGTGACGCTAACATAATATTTTGCACACATTTTGAAAATCAAATAGTCATTTTAGTCACTTTTTAAGCAAATCTGATGAACCTAAGTTTCTCAGATGTGAAGATAAACAGCTTTTCTTTGTCATGCACACAATTAGCCACAACAATTACAACCACTGAAAGGTGAAGTGTTGATCATTGCGTTACATTGCAATGTTCTGCTGGGAAACCGGCATTAATGTTGGTGTTACTTTGACACATACCTTCAAAATATTGTAGCTGACTCAGCACATACCCCTATGGAGACAGCAATCTTTAACCCAGCAGCTTCCCTAAGAAGGACAGTGTGCCCCACTACACTGCTACAACTGCTCAGGAATGCCTCAAGGAACATGACAAAAAGCCCAAGACATTAATCTGGCTTTCACTTTTCTCGAAACCCAATGCAATCAAACATTTGTTGGATGCACCAGAATAAGCCTGATCCATGAAGGCCCTACCCCCCAGCCCAAATGATTTGCTGCCAAAGTCACCCAGCACTCCTTCAGAAGTCCCGTGTACATTCCCTGACAGGTTAGAATTTTATTTAGTTCATTGACAAGGACCCAGGCAATATTAGGCAGGTGGTTTTAATTTTGTGGCCGATCCACGTATGTCAAATATCTTTAAGTTTGGGACTGCTGGTTGGACAACAGAAAGACATCTGAAGATCTAGACAAGCTGGAAATTACAAGATGAATTTTTACCATTCACTGACATTTTGTAGAGGAACAATTCATGGAGAAAACAATTATATACGTAAATAATGTGCAGTAACAGTTAAACCTGTGGATGAAACATATGCAGAGGTTGTTCGACCGTTTGGTTTATGATACCTCTTTTAAGTTGCTGGTTAAACTAAAAATGGCCGTTGGTCGAAGACAAAGGCAAAAACGTTATTCTTAAACCTTTTGTCGTATGTAGTCTTTCGTAAGTTTTGACCTCACTTATCACCTTCATCTTCACCTAGTCTTAGTTTGAAAGGATCACACCCCCCACTAAGAATCTTGTTTTGTGTCCTTTAAGTTTCAGTGTTGCTGAGCTCTCAACATGCTGCATGTCAGCTTGTATCAAACCGTATATTCAGACTTCTGCTGCTTAGAACCATAAGCTGCCTGGATTTTACCAGTAATCACTGAAAATCTTCTTATTTTGACTGATCCAATTTGTTCAAGCAGATAGCAGCAGGCTGGTGCAGCCAATTGAGAATCAGAGGTTTCTCTCACCTTTTCACTGTCTTCTGAGGAGGAGCTTTCAGCTTGTCAAACTCATCTTTCTCTGCGTAGATCACCACATTGTCTGAGAGAGTGGAAGAGAGACATACAGATTTACAAGTGAGCTGGGTACTTCATAGTAAAAGTAAACACAGAGGAGGCAGTAATAACATGTTTAAATGCTACTATAATTGCTCAAATGGAGGCCAGTGTGGGCACAAGTGGCAATTAAAGGATAACAGCAGATGGAATTTTGCTTAATTTTTCAAGATTCTCTTGAGTCTCAAGTGCTATTTCCCATGAAATGTACATGGTATCACTTTTATTATTGGTGATGTGTCATTTGGCACACATAATCCTTCAAACAAATCCCAAAATATCCTCCAGAAAAATATGTTATGAAAACACAAATCACAGCCTTTTTGTTATTAACAAATACCAAACTGAAGATGTAAAATCAGAAAAGATCTCAAATCCAGTTTTGTCGCTAAGGAAAACTGCATTACTCCTACATTTTTATTAGATGCTGGCATGAGTTAGAACACACACAGGAGGATGGATTACTGAGGCTAAAAGGTTTTTCAAATAAAGCAACTGCTGTTGGAACAATGTATAAAATGATTACACTGAGTATTATGTTAAATTACACTTACATCATGGATACTGATAGGGATAGACAGCGTAATGAGTGAATGCCTAAGTGGAACAAATGCCACGCTTGTGTGTGTTTCTGTGTGTGTGTGAATTAAAGCGCCTGTGTCTTTCATCTCACAGCCTTATTAAGTCAGTGTCTACATGAGTGACAGCAGCTCCGGTAGAGCTCCAAGCAATGGGCTTCTCTCCCACATACACACACCAGTCATCCAAAGTGCACTTAGAGACACACACACACCGGCACAGCCCCTTATGATAGCCCAATATTAACTTAACAATGCAGACATTTATTTTAAATAATGCCCTAACCACTCTATTATGCTTTTTAGCTATTACATTTTTTAAGTAATAATGTGTCTGTGGCCATAGATGCAGTTAGGGTGTGTGTGTGTGTGTGTGTTCTCATTCACACCACATGTGAGTGGTTAGTCAGTCAGTCTGGGAGTGAAATTGAACAGAGCATCATTGTCAGGAGAAATGGCGCCTAAAGCAACGTATGGCTTCAGCTTTGGAAGCTTCACATTCCACCATGATATACTCATCACACTGCACGTCTGTCAGCCTCCACACACACACACACTGTACAAGCACACTCTTGCATTTGCATACATTATGCTGCAAGTCATAAATATGCACATACATACTAGACTGACACATGGAGCCAATAATGTATTTACATTCAGATGTGATCCGGTCAGATATGATGAGACGGTTTATTTGATGACATATTTAATGTTAACTTGGTCAGCACTCTGCTGCTTGTAGGACAGACCTTAACATGTGTTCATACACAAATGCTATTACAGAAAATCTGCCCTGAGAAAAGTGAGAATTCTGGAGAAAACATGTTTTAGCTGTGGAATGACTGCACAAAGATATGCAATTTGCAGCTTCAGTTAAAAAGAAAAATCATTATCTTCTGAGCCCAAAGCACTACAGGAAAGCTTTGGATAAGATTGTTGTGGATGTTGGATGTAAGCTCGTCCATAGATAACATTCAGTGTTTGGCCTGACAATCATACTTGAATCAAGATGTGACAGGGTTTTGCTGCAGGATTTAGTGAAAATTATATATACATATAGTTAATAACTGCTGGGTGGTATCTGTTCATGCTTCAGCTGACTGTCACACACACTGACTATTTTGGAGTCATTTTTAGGCGTTAAAGCTAACAGTGGAAAAACTCAAACTAATTATGGTTTGTCTTGTTACTATAATTATGTTGCTTTATGTGTCCTCGTAGTATTTGGAGTGCATTTTTGAGTTTAGTTTGACCTCAGTTGCAGTTTAAACTGCGTCAGTTGTTTCGCATATATTTTAAAACTGTGCAGCATGCAAGTGGTGTTTATGGAAACACAGTAATGATCAGTTGGTGACTGTTTCCCTGTGTATGAAAACACTAAGAAAGTTGGAGAGGAAAAACACGCAGAACAGTCTCTAATGTCAATAAGTTAAAGTGTGTTCATAGTTTTCTCTGTTTCCTCAATTTATTTTTGTTTTTCTGTGTTATAAGAAACTCTTACAATATATCCTCATATACTTTTGGAATTACAAGAGCAATGTCACACGTATGTAGACTGTATTACCTCAATAAAGTAGCCACACAATAAAGTAACTATACAAGAATTGCAGCTACTTCTGTTCCCAATGAATGCGGACTTTTCTTTTTTGGTTTAAGAATAAAACTTGAATTATTGCCTCATAGCTGTATACCTCTCTAGCCAGTCATGTTGCAGTTTCCATCCATGTCTGTCCAGAATCATAATATAGGTAGTGAAGGCCTTGAAGGAATTCAGTGAGGGGTATTAACTGTATTTATGTTTGGTCAGTAAAGCTGATTCTGATAGAACACTAAGTCGTATCTATGACAGTAGACAATGCTTCAAATACAGATGTTCCTGCAAAGAAGCTGCAAATCCTAAAATGTGAAAGCTTCACAAATATCTTCAAACTGAAAATGCAGAAGATCTTTACAGTCACCATGGTTTCCAGATAGACACCAAAGATTAGTGTCACCAAGTCAGTATGCAACAAAATGAGAAATATAACCACACTCATCCCTTCTGTTCCTGAGTTACAGTGTTGAAAAACAGCCAGAAAAATGTTTTTCCAGAACATTGTGGTGTCACAGTGAATCTGACCTTTGAGCTTTTAGATGTAAAAAGTCACCACTTCATTATTTTATCCTATTAGACACAATTAGAATATGAATCCTTGAGTTATAGTGTGCTTCATGATGTTACAGTGACCGTGACCTTTGACTACCAAATTCAAATCAGCTCATTCATAAGTCAGTGTGGATGATTGTGCCAGATTTGAAGAATTTTCCTCAAGGCGTTTCTGAGATATCATGTTCACAAGAATGGGATGGAGAACCCAAGAGCATAGTGCCTTTGTCCTGGGCTGTCACCCTTGCAGAGGCATAAAAAGCTATTTTCGCGGGTGGTCTTCTTTGAGATGTAAACCAAATTAGTAGCACTTTTGTTAGCACATTTTTTGGTGGCACATTTTTGTATTGCATTTGTATGTTTTGCATTTAAATAGCATAACTTGTTTTCAGAAACTTGATCAAAGCCCTTATCCAGGTTTTCAGTCACCAGGACAGGAATATGTGTTCAAAATGCAGCACTAGCCATGCATGCAAGCACAGAAGTGCATAATGTTGGAATCATGAATGCAATTATATGATTAACAAGATTACTTATGTTTCACATAAACATCACAATCAGAATATAATTGAAAGCAGGCAAATGCTTATAGCCTTATATAAGTGTGCATATAAACAAATTAATCGATTTTACAGACCTCCAACTGTGACATCTGAAAAACAGTACAGACAGTAAAAGCTGTGTGAGTGAGTATTAGCTCAGTGTGTTTGTGTGTGTCCTGCCTCACCAGGGACGTCTTTCTTGTCCTCCTGTTTGTTGGTCTGAGCCTCCACTGCTTTCACAACTTGTCCAGAACAACATGCTGCACACACACACACACACACACAAGAAGTGTCATGAAACAAAAAAAATGCTCCTTGAAGATGAGATGAGGATGATGAGGGTGAGTATAAGGATGATGATGATGATGGATGATGATGATGAGTGTGTCTGTGCATATGTCCTACCATGACCACTCGGTTTGGCCTTCAGGATGTAAAACATGATGATAAGAACAATGGCGATGGCCATGATAAAAATTGTTGACATGGCAATAATGAGAGCTGTTGCTAGGTGACCCTGTCCCGGAGAATCTGAAAAATGGATGCAACGATGTAAAGCGTTATGTGTGTGTGTGACAGAGAAAGAACAAAGAAAACGGATAAAGAATGAGTGTGATGGATGGAGACAGATGCAGCCTGTGTCTATGTTTTTGATTGTATGTATAGATACCTTTATCTGGATGAGGGAATACAGTCGTGCTGCCAGGGTCAATTTGAGGTTTTCCTTTTGGCTTGGTGGTTTGTATACCTGTAAAACACACACAGATTCACAGATTCATCAGTAATTCATTAAATGAAGATGTACTGGTGAAAATATTTATTCTCCTGCTGAGCTGCTTCTGATTACTGCTGTTATTGGGTAACACATACATTGTTAAATGCAGTCAGTTTCTATTTCATTTTAGTTGCAAACAACTTTACACACTCATGTTTGTTTGACTCAGCAATACATTAATTTAAACTGTTGATGCTGTGGAATCAACAAACCTCCACTGTAAGAAAAAAAAACAAGGTTTAATTTAATGGAGTTTATCTTGCGACTTGAGGAGGCAGATGTTGGGCTACATGCAGTTCAGTGATGACAAGCAAAAAACACCACGTGGATGTAAATGTTGAATTTCAAGTTGTTAAATGAGTAGTTTTGTGATTGTTCTTTTAGTTGTGCCATGGTTAAATTTTTATTGTTGTGGATGTTTGAGGTAGTTTTCTGTGTATGTGAGACCAAAAGCATTATGGTGCTTTAGCTAGAATCAGGCCACCATGACAGAGACTTCTGTAGTGGTTAATGACCTCTGACCAGTGTTCGTGTACAGGAATTGCATCTATGCTTAATGAGATAGCACTGCTGGAGCCGTGTGGCGCAAAGAGTATATAAAATGCAGTGTCAAACCCAAGATATCTGTCTCAAGTGTTTCTCACACAACTTGACGACCTCTGAAAGGTAAATCCATTGTTTTAAAGCATGGAAATATATTTAGTTAACCATTAAAATGCCAAACAAATACACGTGATCTCATTTATGAGATATCTGTCTTCCATTATTTATGTATTTACAGTATTTTTCTGCTGGAATAATACTGTTTTTTTCGTTTAGGTTAGTTTTTTTTTAAAATTGTTATTTAGAGTGTGCACTATTTTTGATTAAAGTAATAGTTGACAAGCAATGTCTTTACAGTAAATATGGAACTACCACCAGCAGCCTAGTGATGATTTTAGCACAAAGATTGAAAACAAGAGGAAAAATCTTGTCTGGTTCTGTCCTAGGTATAAATTAGGCAAACGTGTTCTAACATACAGTATTTACAAGATACAGCATTAATTTGCTCTACAGAAACACGGAAATAACTTTTGCTGTCTTTTGACAGAACAAGTCTAGATGTTTACATTTGTTATCAATCTTTCTGCTAAGCTAAAATACCAGGCTGCAACATAAATACCAACCAGGTCTAATAAGTGGGATACATGTTGTCATTTAAATCTCAATAAGAATGAAAAAAAAGAACCTAAAATGTTGAACTATTCCCTTTAAAGTTGATTGTACATTTTACCACCCTTTTTTTCCGAACAGAAAAAAATACGTCAAACTGCTCCAAGGGAAAAGTATCCTAAAAGCTGCATGTTTTGGACATTTGTTACTAGTAGAGTTCACTTCACTTCATTTACTGTTGGTCGTGGCACGTAGGCTTTGGCACTGCATTTTATTGATGTTTTTATTCTTGCATGACATCATTTTGCAAGCAGTAACATTTTACAAAAGCAAATCTTCCTCACTAACAGCAGATAAACTTTATCTCTCTCAGACTTTCTTTTGTGACAGTGAAGAAACTGTTATTTCAGTGTGGAAACAAACCAGCTTTCTGTCCAGATTTGTCTCTGCTCGCTATCTATAGCTCCCAATCCTCCCCCTGTCTCCCCCTCTCTGTCTCTATTTCTGGATTATTCATCGACTGTTTTTCCTCTTTCCTAATGGAAGTGTAAACTCTTGGCGGCTCATAAATCAGCTCTTTTAATCAGTCTTTCATTTCACCGCGTTGATATACTGGAGACCTCTTTGGCATGTGCCCCGCTGCTTCCCGTGGCCTCAGAGCCTCATGTCATCACACACCCACACCCACACACACACACACACTAGTGCCCTGTGGCTGCAGACATTAACTCTGGGTATGTGTTTACACTCTCTGGATAAGGATATGAGCCTGAACTGGAATTCTGTTTAGAGTCTTGTGGTTTAATCTCTTAATCATGTCTCGAAGGCTGAACACACACTGCAAAATGATAATTCTGCAGGGCAATCTGGATATTCAGGTCTAAACAAACTGAGCGGTGCAGTCTAAATATATCTCTAAAACAAAGCATTTTTGTTTGAGGTGAGAATCATGATACCTCTGTAAGCAAGGATGAAGCAAAGGTTAACTTCTAATATGTCAAATTCTGATATCAACTCATATCTCTGTTGAATGTGAAAATGTTATCTTGTTAAGTACTTAGGTGTATTCGCACCCACTTAGAAAATGGCATCAAAAGTCGACAGAAATCAAAAGGCAGAAATTGAGCGATGCTGACAGCAGACCTGCCAAAGAGTAGCATCAGCGCAAGCACAAACATGCTAATCATCTTTCTTTCTCATACCCGCCGAAGTTTTAATTATCACACACAGAGATAGGCAGGAGCCAGGTAATTTACAGATTACATGGCAAGTGTCAGCCTGCCTTCACCAAGCAAGTAGAACTCCCAGCTTTCAGCCCCTTTTTTAATTTACTGTTGGGGGTCCATTATTTTGAAGTTCTCGCCTATAGGGGTTCAATTAAAATATGCCTCATTTAACAGAAAAGGTAAAATAAAGGATTGACGTGCGATTTTATATATTATCCGGATAATGAAAAACCATGCTGCATCAACAACTTGATATAAATGAAATGGCAAGTTGTAGAAAACAATAGTAATTGCAACTATAGTAAGTTTGCAAATGGTTATAAATGATCAGGTTATTCTCATGAGAAGTTAAGATTTGAAAAAAAAGGTAAACTTTAAGCAGTGTCCAAGCAGTGTCCAACTATGTCTTTAAACGATAATTTTAAAATTATTTGTGAATGCAAAAAAATGTCTTTTCCCAAAAACGGTTTGATTGATATGAATACACAATAGAATTACTTGCTACACTCGCCAGTTTTTGCTGTGTTGCATCACTCCGCCTCTCTTACTTTAACTTCTTTACAGCATCATTCAATCACTCATTTCCATGCCTTGGAGAGACAATTAGGTTACTGTTGAAAAGCAAGTGTTTATTCACATACACACACACACTCACACACTCACACACACATATACGCTGCTGCTCGTACTTCACACCCTCTCCTCTGCAGGCCCAGGCTGCTTTTTGGGGTTTTCATCTTTCAAAACACACTCATTAAATATGACACAATAACAATAAAATGTGTTTCCGGCCTCCTCAATTATACTCAAAGGGGGTTTTGAGCAATTATGGACCCATAAATATCATTCCCATAACAGTGTGTATCGGTGAGGGTCAAAAACACTGCTCAGATCCCGTTCCCTCAACTTTTTTATTTGTCACATCTGGACAAAATCCACAGAGGGCACAGCAGGACAATGAAAACCTCTGCTCATCAGTAGCAACAGTCAAGTCTTCTCATCCTTTTTCTGACTTAATACTGAAAAATGTGAAATGACATCGGAAGTCTATTGATTCTCTGCCACTGGAAGATTTATTTTCATTTACAGTGACAAAGACTAAGTTTCAGTGATGATTTTTCAAACTAAATTGATCAGTTATCTACAGTATCTAATGATGTACAAAGGGGCTTAAGTCTGATCATTTTTATAGTGCTTTTAACTGTATCTGAAGGCTTTTACAAGATAATTGATTCACTCAAACAACACCGAATAACTTCTACAAAGGAGACATTATGCAGCTGAATTGCTAAAAAATCAAGTGGGTAGTAGTGAAAGGCCCAATTTTCAGTAAGGCATCATCACTCCTCACCAAAAACAAATGGGACTACAGCATTAAACTTGCTTACACACTTAATCATAAGGTCACAACATGCGTCACCACTGTCAAATGCAAATATAAGATCTACAAAAACTTCTAAAAAAGATTTGAAAGGCATGTGCAAATAAAAGAACAAATGTCTCAACTTGCCGAGTACAATTACAGGAAAATTAAACAGACCAGTAGATTCCAGGTGACCATATTTACATGTTGCAAGTGAAAAAAATACATCTATAAACAGTCACAGCAACAGTTGGCGCCAAGTTTGAGTGCACATAGAGAGACACAGGAACTGTCAGATACTCAATGGTGCAGTGATGAGCAGCCAAACACCCCTGTGGAGCCAGAGAAGAAGGGATCCAAGAAGAGGCGGGAAGTGAGTGTATTTTGTATCCATTAGCGAGGCCCTCTGACAGGGGGGAGGACAGTGACCAGAGGGTCTCGGAGAACACAGCACCGCCTCTGACCTCCAGTCGTTTCCTCAAACTAAGTCCAGGCTTTCAAAAATGCACTACATCTGCTTTCAAACAGTTCAAACCCACTTTATTTTGTTTCATTTTGATGGGAAACTTTAATGTTTAGTAGCTTTTAATACAGCGGAAATTAACTGCATTTGGACCGAGAAGGCTGTGACGGTAAATTTAATAAAGAAAACGGGGAATTCATAGTTGAAAGATGGTGTTGGGTGGGACGAAAGGAACCACAAGGACACAAATGGAAAGACAGGAGAGAGAAAAGAATTACATTACTTACATTCTTTGGTGTTGCGAGGTGCGTTCTGACATGAGTGGCAGACCATACCGTAGAGGTTTCTGGGTCTGTTTTCCAGCATGTAATACCTGGAAGACATAAAATACATGGTTTTAAACTGTCAACTTCTTAGACCATATAACTATGATACAGTACAAGTGCTTAAGCTGCACTTTGTTAAACCAGTGCCTATCCCAATATTTTACTCTCCCATAAAGAGGGTAGCAACAGAAATGCTGAATAGATTAAATTAGTTTTAAAGATTAAGCAAGGACTTTAAAATACAAACACAACAAGTAAGTAGTATCGGCAGGTGGGGCAGGTATGCAGGGTGTGAGGCCTCCCTGCCTTCTAGACATACTGTACCCACACAGTACATAAATATGGGGAAACAGCTGAGGTGAAAAGTTTGACTCTGTGAAGAAATGTACATAATTGATGGCCTGAAGGCACCAAACATGGCTTGGTACAGTTATGGCCCTGAGTCACGAAGCGTCTAGAGAAGGAAAGGAGGGAGGGAGGTAACAAGCAACCAAAGCCTGTGAATGGCTGGTCGTCATATTTAATCATTTAGGCTTGAGGGTACGAACAGGATATCTCAGTAAATACAGATAATTCCTTGAGCCGGCAGGTAATTAACTGATGCCTTCATATATTTGGATAAAGTCAAAACAGCTTCAGTCTTGTGCTCACAGACAGTAAAGCAATCCAAAGGTTTGGTGGACAGAAATATGAAGAGATATTTGATTTGATATTTGTCATTACTTATGCCATTAGATATTAGTCACAAGTAACTATGCACACAAGCAAAAGTTGTTTAATTGCTCATGAAGCTGACAAAACATGTTTTTTTAATGTATTTATGTTAAAGAAATGACCTGCTCTATACTTGATGTTCAGGATAAGCTATTTAAATTAATATAATTGGAAGATGAGCAGACAAAAATGCACTTCTCCAAAGTTGCAGCTCTGTTGCTGAAGACCAAACAGTGACATAAATAGACATTACTTATTATATCCATTAGTGAGAGCAAAACAGTACTCGAATACAATTACATGTAAAAACATGAAAAGTTCATTACCTTTAAATCAGTAACATACAAGTTATTCAAATGCATAGTCTAACAACAACCGGTCAGTAGCCATCTTTAACTCAAAAAAAAATATCATTACAACAAAGTATGGTTTAACAGGATTAAATTCTAATCTACTGAGTTAAAGTCCTGTGTTTATCCCATTGCCATGTCTTATGCCCCCTGCAGACTTCTTACTATTTATACTTTCTCGCCTTATCTTGGAGAAAAACCCTGTGATTGGCTACAATCTCCCATCATGAGCTAGATTTTCTAAACCTGAAAACACAGCCAAGCAGAGGTGTAGAAGTCTAGTTTCCTCTCTGACCATTTGAATTACAACATGCTGAAAGGTTAGTATTGAATTTTTGCCCAGTGACGCCACAAAAGTCCTGCCTCTCCCAGCTTTAAATCCCAGTGAACTCCTTGTTTACTGATGGCTTATGAATACTAATTATTTCATCATTTTATCCAACAGATGAATGACTCTAACAACAAACATTTCTGTTAAGATACAGGCTTTAACTCCACTTTATGTCAACTGTTCAGACCTGTTCTGTTCAGCGTCAAACATGCATGGACTCTGCTAGTGGCAGCGCACAACACCCACACACCAAAAGAGAATTATATACAGCACAGATACAGTCGTAGACATGACCGGACTCAGTGTTTGTACACTCACTTCTGTAAGAATCACACTAATCAGAAGCATAAACATCCTGACCGAAAGCCAAGAAAACTAAAGGACAGCAGAACAGCATCCAGATTGATGATAGGACAAAGAGATTTCAACATTAAACTTCCTCTGATGGATTGGGAGGATTCTTGAATGTCCCCGAATCATGAATCTCTCATTTTTATGACAGATCCTTCAACGCCTACTTTATTATACAGTATATTGCTATATTTCCCACATTCAATCAACTATATAAGTTGAAATATGATTCAAGAAAAAAACTGAAACAAACAGTTTGGTGTTGACAGTAAGTCAACGTCTCCAGTGAAACGAGGAGAGGGACTGATTGATGATGCAAAGGATGAGGGGAGAAAGAGGGGGAGAGAGGAGAGGAAGGTCTGGGAACATTTAAATGCTCTTTATTGGTTTAATATGTTTTTATGACAGGGGCTGCATAGACAGCTGCCAAATGCAAATGGAGGACGAGTGGGGGATTTAGCGTGCATGCACACAGAGTGAAAGGATGTATTAAATTAAAGGGAGCAGGGCAGACTACTAACATGTCTATTCAGGGCATATTCAGAAAAGTGTATGCATGCATGTGCAAGTCATATTAAAAATGTGAATTTAGTAGGCAGTACATCTATATATATATATAAATTCTAAAGCTCAATTGAGGCATAACTGACATCCTGTTGTAAATTTATCACAAGACAGGGGTGCATATGCATGTGTAAAGTTAGTAGAGGATCACCAATCTGAATGTCAGCTGGCAAAATGCACATCGGGCCAAGCAAAATAAACACGTCTCATGTATCCACTTTGATCAGAGTAAAATGCTTCAGTCACAAAGACGTTTCACTTTTCATTCAAAATGAAAGCTTATGCCTAATACAGTTTTTGGGAGGAAAATCTGTGAATTTTAAAATTTTTACATTTCTGGAAAATCTGTACACTTTGTCTGCATGCTCGACCACTTGTATTTAAGTCAGATACACTTTTTTTATTTTCTATTACTCAATCACTCAATCTACCACTGTTGATGTCTTCCTAAGTAGAGGATTCCAAGAGATTCTAAGGTGCCTTAACTTCGGCAGAATTTTCTAGTGTTGTTGGTGTGCATGTCACAACACATCTTGCTGATGACGTTCTGTGAAGCATATAATCAGGGACACTTTATATGTTTTTTTTTATGAAATACTCATGACCATCACTTAGTCTTTAAAGGTACTCTGACCACTATTGGAGCTGCAGGGCAATTTTTTTATGAATGGGTCCATTTTTTTTGTCTGGTCTTGCGATAGCACATGCAGATAATTCGATACACATACATGCCATTGGTTTCACAGTATTTCAGTGATCGACAGGTGGCAGTAATGCAGATATTTAGCAATGCAGCAGGAAAAAGGAAGGAAAAAGAATTAGCAAGTAAACACAGATTTCAACAAATGCAAGTTTAAAAACATACAATTCATTTGGGAATATAATACATGAGTCCGATTCTTTAAAGTCCCTTTCTCTTTAATCTCATCGGTTAAACCCAAAAAACCTCATCTCCATCTATCAAAATTATATATTTAGAAGTTTTTCTGTGGAAATAATCCTTTCAAGCTTTTATTCGGATTAGATGTAACAATTTGTAATAAGATGTATGTTTGTACCTGTGAAGTCTGTCTCCACCCACCCCTCTGCTCTTGCACCTTCAACTCTGCTCAAATACTATAAAAGTAATCTACGCTACACCATGGAAAGTTGTAATAAAGAATAATCATAAAGAAAGCTGCACCCTACAAGTTATATATATATTTTTAGAGAATACATATAAAAGAAAGACACATTTAAACAGATGCTGATTGTGTATTGTGCTGGACTTGGATTTGGCAGTTATGCAAATAGTTATGATCTGAACTATCATACCTGATCATCAATGAACTGTAAATCACTAAAGGCTGCAATTAAAGCATTCCTTGTCTTGTCAAGATATTCATGTGTGCATTTGGCTGCACTTACCTCATTATTAACATTCATATCACCGCCTCTCTCTCTCACTCTCTCTCTCTCTCTCTCTCTCTCTCTCTCTCTCTCTCTCTCTCTCTCTCTCTGAGTGTCTGTGTATGTGTTTCTCTGTGTTGGATATTTTGCACTCCTTTTTGCTTACTGTGACTGTTCATTGTCTCCTGCTGTGCTAATAATTAGATATATGGTAAAGGTTATAATATCATCATTTCATGAGTAATAATCTGAGTAATAGCAGCACTTTTTCTCCATTAGAGTAGGCTAAACTAAATATTTGATAATGGAGATTTCATTAAAATCCCATTTCTGATCTGTATGTAGGAGCTGTCCTTCACTTGCAGAGTGCAGCATCTAGAGGGCAGCATCAAGCTCAATCCAAAAGCTGTCTGCAAAATGATCAGCTTAAGTACTTCACACAGTTTGTGTCTACACAATGCACAATGACAACCACAATGCACTTTTTCACATTGCCATTTTCCAAGTAAGTCTCTAAATGTAAAACAGAAGCTTTTTAAAGGCTCCTTTAAGCAAGACACTGAACCTAAAAGCTCCTGTCCACATCCAAGTTTATGTGTGGTCACTCGCCAAGTGTATGTATTTTGTGTGCATGCTGGTGTGCTTTACCCTGGTAAACAGGGTCCACACTCTGCGTCGCTGTCTGGAGTTCCCGGTACACGGACAGTGGCTTTGTAGAGGGCATCACAGTCTTTATGGCGTCGGCAGATCTCATACTTTCCTTTGGAGTATTTCCCCTGTGGGCATGGCACACAGGCAAAGTCCTCATCCTTCACACCGTAGCCGCAGGTCTACAAAACACACACATAAATTCTTAAAGCCACATGCGTACTTTCAACCCCATGATAAATTGTAATTAATATTGGGCACACACATTCAAAAACACACATCTGTTTCTATCAATGTCCTTCGCAAATGTGTATTACTCTTTAGATGACAAAAGAATGATCTGATCGGTCACAGAGATCCCTGTGAGTGTCTGTGTGTGTGCACAGCTCTCAATGCCTGGTAGTGTTTAAGATGACCAACTCATCATTCTGTTTTTGTGCATCGATCTCCTCCCATTTCTACATGGGTAATTCCTCTCAGCAGGGAGGCCAAACAGGCCACACACACTCGCACTCATAGATGCAAAAACATACTCTTTTTCTCTTTTTTGCTTCTTCTTTCATCTTTCATTTCCCTCTTCCTTTCATCTGTCTATTAAAACAAGCCTGTGCCTCGTCGCCTTGGGCTACAGTAGACCCACTCCTAAAGAAATCTAATATTCTTTCCCTTGTGTTTGACGTCCTTAAGTCTCAGTGTGATTGTTTGATATAAAACTGCGCTGAGCTATCGGCAGGATCTTGTCGCTTTGGGTTAAAGCTCACTTTGGATCTTTTGTACTGTGACTCTGCTTCTGTTCATTTACTCAAATTTACTCCAGAGTGATTGAAGGCTTCTTCGTTTCCAAACCGAATTTGTCGCCTTTTTGAATTGTGCTCAGTATATAGGCTTTGGCATGTAGGATAAAGGGAGGTGGATAAAACCCAGATCTGAAAACAAGCAGGGACCTTTCCAGCATTTTTGCCTTTTTTTGTCAAGCGTCAACTTCACAATAAAGGCAAAAAAGAAGTGAGGAAAATGCAGGGGGGTGGGAGAGCGAGAGAGTGATGATGTGTAACAGAGGTTCCCAGCAGAATCAAACCAGGGAAGCTGTGGTTCATGTTATGCATCTCAAACCACTATATCTCTAGGGAACATAATCTTAATGCTGAGCAGCTTCAACACACGACACTGGCCGACCTGAAACTTCAATACCAAGTTCTTTAATGTGTCCTCACCTCACCAACACTTTCATCGCTCAATAAAAGTTAGGAAATCGGAAATGTATGTCTGACTTGAGTGTTTACATTCATGTAAACTAGCATGGAAATCTGGATTCAAGATGTACATTAAAAGGGGGTCTTGAATGCCTTTGTCCCCGTGTGATGTGTTGTACAGTGTCTGTGCGAGTGTGTGTGGGCACGTACTTTCTAAAGTCTCCGTTGCAAGGAGGAACCCTATGGTTATCCCATGATTAAAAGCATGCCAAAACACACACACATACAGGGACAGCTCAGGGAAATAGAAGAGCGCATGAATTACAGGTTGCGGCACCCAGAGGATCAGACCGGCAGGAGAAAGTGCAAAGGGGTCTCTCATCTCACTGATTGAGCTTTTTTTTAGTTTGTGTTTCTATTGCTCACAAATGGCTAAATTACTCTTTATGACAGAGCTGCATTCTTATCAGAGTGAGCTTCTCATTGGCATCTTTGATGGAGAAAGACGAGCAGATCGTTTGATTTGACAGGTTCAAACTCATCACGTTGTTGGGGATGCTTACTAGAAGTATTCGGTAGCTTAAGGAAAGACAAGGCAGGAAGGAGGAAAGTAGGACAGGAAGGAGAAAAACAAACAGTGGGAATATTTGGCATTGCATGTGGATGTAAAGCAGACAAGGGAATAAGAAAGGAAGGAAGAAAAGAACTAAGGCTTTGGAGTGTTGTGATCGTTCCAATTCAAACATCCATCCATCCACTCTATCCTGTGAAGGGCCGACACAAAGAGAAAGACAACCACGCACACTCACACCTACAGCCAATTTACAATCATCAATTAACCTGACTTGCATGTCTTTGGACTGTGGGAGGAAGCCGGAGCACTCAATAAAAAACTATGCAGGCACAGGGAGAATATGAGAACAGAAGCCCCACCTGAGATTCTAACCTGGGACCTTGGAGGAGCTGTGAAGCAACAGTGCTAACCAATAGACAGTGCGCCGCCTGCAAACATGTAATAACTACACTTTTGTTCACTTCGAGGCAGTGAAACAAGCTGTGAACATTACAATAACATCATGTTTCAGGCTAATATGACAAACTTCGTTCTCTCCTTTCGTTTTAACTCCTGAGAAAAAAAGTGCACTGTAATGACTGAATGCTCCACTAACTCCGCCCAGTCGTTTGTCTAACTGTCTGCCGGATGTTTGGTGCTGAGCAGGGAGTGTGAAGTGGGGTTTCTGTAACAGCTGCCTGCTGTGCCTACAGTCAAAGTTCCTACTGAAGTGCTGTATAGGGTTAAGGGAAGATGCACAGAGTTGGGTGGTTTGTGGGTTCATCTGTCATGCACAATTTGTGTCTGAGCTCTTGTCACTGGTTTGAGGTGGATGGCGCTCAGCTGGAAGAAACTGATATCACATGCCTCATGCACCCATTGAAATCTAAATGTGAACAAAGGGGGTAGTTTGCACACTGTAAATCAAATCCGATCGTACCCCACCCACACAGACCTGATGAAGCAGGATGTTGGAGTTAAATGTTAAAGTCTTTAGAAATATTACCTGGAAGGTTTTCTTTTGCTTATTTAGTCATGATTATGAAACTAAGTCTTCAAGGTTTTTAATGTAGTGTGAGATGAACCATTGTACTACGTTTTGCTTTTTACCAGGCCTTCAAAAAATGCTTTTCTGAAAGTTTTATGATTCCTCTTGTTTTCTTAAATGTCAGAAGTCCCTTCCACACATGCACTCATTCTATTTATCTGACAACATCTGAACGTGGGAGTTTCGTGTCTGAATGAGCACCCTGGTCACCTTGCGTATCATTTTATACACGCACAAGTCTGAAAAGGGCTTAACAATGTAATTTTGGTGCTCACGTTTGAGCTCTTCAGTGTATTCAGCCTTAAAATTTAGCTTTTAAGAACCTCAACTCCAGCTGACTAGATAAGTTAAAGAATTTCTTGTAATAATGAATCTATTGTATACAGTTTAAAGATCCTCAAAAATTGGCACTCCACTGTATCATACTTGATATAGACTGTATTGAAAGAAATATAAAAAATATCAAAAGTTTGCAGCACCCAAATAAATTACCGTGACTATCTTTCACTCTGTTCACCCTTGAGTGCAGCTGTCTCTCTTAAGAGGGCGTGGCACCCTGGGGTGCCCACTGAAGCATTTACCTGTGCTCTGTTTACTTTGGCTGTCGGCAGACTGACTGACGGAGGCTAAATCACTATGTGACTACTGCAAGTTATTCACTGTAATGCATGCCTTCACTTCGAAGTCAATGAGAGCAATAAACCATAAAGAAATTGTTCATTCGAATTTAGGCACCCTTCACTGTGCAGCTATGTGTTCGTTCTGTGGCTCTGCGTGCGTGAGTGTATTGTGGGTGGTCTGAGCGAAACTGGCATATAGGTTTATGTCAGTTTTCGGTGCTATTTGTCAGTTTTCACAATTTGATATTGAATTTCTGTATTTATCCTACTTTCTTCTGCCAGTTCACCACAACATACTACTTTAAAATGTGCATGAAAAACTATTAAACTAACATAACAAACAGGAATATGATCTAAATGAATGGTTATCATGTGAGTGTGAGTGTGAGTCTGTGTGAGTCTGTGTGTGTGTGTGTGTGTGTGTGTGTACTCTCACCATATGTGGCTCTTGTCCTGGCTGGCACTGAGGGCAGGCCTGGCAGCTGTTACTGGTCTGGTTGAAGAACTCATACTCGCCACAGCTGGAATACTCGGCACTAGCAAACATACAACACACCTGGATTGACAGACAGACAGACAGGAGTGAGAGGCAGTACTAAAACTGAAAAACAACACTGAAAATAAAAATGCCAGTCACACTCTAAGAGTGTAATGCAATCACACTCTTAGAGTACTGCTGAGAGAGAACTGCTGAAAGGCACAGGAACAGTGAACTGTGATCAGATCCAGATGAGGACCTCATCTAACCGGCTATAATTAAACAATATCATTAAATTTTGGTCATATCAACATTAATGCAAAACATGGACATGGTTAACCCTCTAAATCCCAAAACCCACTAGGGGGCTTGAAGGACATATTGTAATTTTGAAAACTGCCCAAATAAAATCATTTATCAGAACTAAAAACAAAAAGAATCAACAGATTTTCAGTTTCCCGGTGGTCCTCGACTACTCATCTGTGACATGCGGCTGTGGCAGGAAACATAATCAAATCTAAGCTTAAAACTGTGTCTCATTTAAAATTATGCTAAGCATAAACCCTTTGCTCTCACCAGAAAAAATAAAAACTCAAAAAATCTGTGCTCCCTGACATAAATGTGAAGCCAGTCATGTGGCAAAAATTCAAGGACTTTTCGGTTGAACTGCAGGCTGTGCTTACACACATGATTTATGGCATTATAACTTTGATATACTGCACACAAGACATGTCTGAGCTCTCTCTACTTCTAGTCATAGTTGTGTTGTTTCCATAGAGATGCAGGACTTTCTATTAGAGCAAAAAGTGAGCCCACAGTAAGTAAAAATGTGGCAAGAGCAACAACAACAACAAAAAAAGATTCCTGAAACTGCTTCGAGTTCTGACGGTTAGTATTTGTGATTGAGACTCAGTTGCCGGCCCTCCCTGCAAGAACACACAGATGATTCTGCTCCTGTTTTGGTTGTTATCAGCCCATTACATGTGTGTTATCTGTCGTTATCACGTCCATAGATATCAGCAGTAGGTGACCTTCTCCACCTTCAAGGAGGCTCAGTAGCCTGTTATCACCTCATTTAGTGGTGGTGGTGCTGTGTGCTTTCACTTACAAAGAGCAACAACACTTCCCAGTAGGAGGATGGAGATTGGTCTGCTGGCTTGTCCTACTACAGAAACTAGAGAGATGAGAGACTAGAGCAGTCTCTAGACTAGAGCCCCAGTCCCATCTGGGACCTTTATATTCATAGTGCGCTTGACTTAAATTTTGTTTACGTGCGTTTTTAGTCGCTGTTTGGTTAAGTTTAGGCACCAATACTACTTGGTTTGGTTTAGAAGAAGATAATGTTTTTTTCTGTTATTGTTGTACTTATTTGTGAATGTATGGTATTAATTACTTCTTATTCTGTTTCAATAATAAATTCTGTATTTCTCAATTCTTTATCATGATGCTAAAAAGGCACTTGAATACATAAAACTAAATAATTTATACACACATATATTTGTTTTACATTTAAAACTATGATTCTTCTATATGTTTAAATCTACTTTTCTACAGATGTCTTTATCTAAAAGCTTTTAAAACATTTCGTTATTTATCAAAGGTTCATACTGAGCCTTCGAAGAGAAGCTGCAAACTTTTGTCTGAACAAGGATCTCTCAGTAGATTAAATAGTTTCACCTTTATTTTGTGCAAAACCAAATAAATAAATTTTAAAAAATAATCTATAAGGAAAGTTGCAATAGAAGTTATCTATTACAACTTCCCTTATAGAGCCAACAAATAAAAAGAAACTAAAAAGTTGCATTGAGGTCAGATATCATCAAATTTCTTCACGGGATTTTTACATCCATTGTTTTTTTAAGAGGCAAACCTTGAAATTAATATGCTGTGTGTGGAAAGTTGAATCAAAATGTTTCTGGTGAAGTAGTTAATATTAAAGCAAAGGCTTTTTTTTACCTAGATAGACAGGATGATATTGATCAGTATAGTATAAAAATACTATATGTGATCAAACAAGCTGCATTGTATCTAACATGCAGCTGGACTGGTGACTGAGGATTAGCTTGCTGATCTGTCAGTCGTGTTTTAATTCTGTTTTTCCTGTATTATTCTGGAAAAATGCTCCATTGTGCACATTTTGCTTGTTACTGTTTAAGAGGGATGATGCTTAATTTATTCAGTAAAAGCAGCTGGCTTAGGGGAGATCATTGTTAGCTGTGTGCATGTTATGTGAGACTTTGCACAACACCAGCATTTGTCTGTTTGTGTGCCTGTATTACTCATGTTGTAGGGACATAATGTGTTTACACAGTCACATTGTTTGGACCCTCTGCCCTTTTAGGGGTTTAAATCAATACATTTTAACGTGAAGATTTAGTTTTTAGAGTACAATTAGGTGTAGGTGAAGGTTCAGGTAGGGGTTAGTTTCAGTGCATTTACAGGGAATGAATGTAAGTCGATGCAATGTCCTCTAAAGTAGTGGTAATGTGCCTGTGTGTGTGTGTGTGTGTGTGTGTGTGTGTGTGGTGTGTGTGCGCGCACATGTGCGTGTGTGTGTGATGTGGCATTGTGTCATTGTGGCTGTAATAGGCAGCAGCTGGTATTTATAGCTTTACCAGCACACATTGTCCTTTTCCAAACAAACTAACAGACTTTTAAAAATCATCTGCAGTCCAGAATATGATGGAGAGAAAGTAAATGAGTGCATGACTAAGCCTCTCCATCTTCTTTCTATTGTTTTAATAACATCTTCCTCTCTGCCTGCCTCTCTTCCTCCTCACAACCACCCAATGTCAGCAGACACAAGGCATTGTTTGAAGAAATATACATTTACACTGCAATTGTGTGTGTATGAGCCCACTCATTTTAGGCCAGATAATCTGTTTGTAATTTAACCCAGATCCAAAATAGAGTGACCCTTAGCTTACACGCCTGAAGCCCAGTTAGTGCAAATACAGTTCAGCAAACAATGATTTCATATAATCTCCATACCGGGCCAAATCTGAACTTTTAGTTTTCATTTGATAATAAAGACTTACCAAAAAATTAACTCATGAAAAAAGATAAAAATCACAACAGTAAAGGATTCTGGACCAGCGTTTCATCTCAGTGACTCGGGTAGTCATAATCTCCCTTAAGACTGCTATCTCATTTAAGTGAAGCTTAAACAAACAAACAGCAGCTGAAAATGACTGAAAGTAGTGACAGACAACCGTGACTGAAAACAAAAATAAACAGCGACTGAAAAGGCAACATGTTGTAAAGATATAATGAAAAGAAGAATCACGTGTGACTCAAACGTCCAATCTGGCATAATAAGAATGCATGTGAATAACAGGCAAAGTCAGATTGTGTCTTATTAGAATGCATGTTTAGCTTTTAGCGTCAGCATGTTATTTCGTCATGATGAATAAGCCCCTCCCTCGATCGAGGAATTTTGTTGCTGTTTTTGTGTAAAGCTAAAAAAAACTTGCTTGTCACATGATGTGGATGCAGGCCAATAAAAAAATAACAGGCCAAGAAAAACGCACACATATCACAATTTTCCAACCTTTACTGTGACAGTCATACAATTTTTACTGTGGACCACTGTCACTTTGACACATTTTGGTCTGACACTTTGCTCCAGAAACCACTTTTATATTTTATTTAGGAAACTTCTGCTTCATCACTTTCCAATTCTGCAGCTCCCATTTGTAATATAGACATTCTGTTACAAAGAAATAACCCTGGTTATATCCTGAGTGTTTGTTAATTAGATTTTGGAAAACTCCTCCAGAGCCACAGAAAAACTGTTCACAGACTGACTAGTGCTCCCTTTGATGAGTCAACTAAATCTCAGAAGTGCACTTTGTTGTAACCAACAACAGAAGCATCCTATCTCTCTAAATCTTTATTTAAATGCTGGAGTCAGTGGAGACCTACTGAAAGCAATTAACTAGTGTCACACATATTTTTCATTGTTGGCAAGTCAACACATTTAAGGGTCACTGTAGGTATTTAGCAAGTAATTACTTGCGACCAGTGTTTACACATTGCTTATACAGTGTGCACTTTGTTTGTTTGTCTGTCGTAATTATGTTCTCCTTTATATTTTTCCACAAGTGGAAAGACATGCCATGCCAACTGCACACAGCCAGCTATGTCACAATGCTTTGGAAAGATATTTGCTCAGGCACCATAAAATACAGCTCAGACTTCTGCATGTTCTGCATCCTGTGGGTTTTACTGTTGTATACTCAGTTTATACTAGAATTTCGTAGGAACACAGAGGAAGTGTAAACAGAAAAAAATCCACTTTTCGAGTGCCCTGTCTCCATTGTATTACATAATAATTTAAAAGGAGCAAAATAATGGACTGCCAGTTATTTGCCATTGTTCTACAGTCTAAATCTGGAGTGTATACAAGTGGCTTTAAAATTAGTTTACTTCTGAGGTCACTGAATGGTAAATTAATCCAAATATCCTTAAGTGCTCCTATGGCAGGCTGCAGGGAGAGAAGAAAGGAGCAGAGGGAGGGTAAGGTGGAGGAGCCTGTCGGGAAAACTGCCAGTGGGTTTCAACATCAAAACAAGCGGAGAATCTCTAGATTCCAGGTCAGATTATGAAGGTATCTGCTCTCTGCAAAACTCGAAGGCTGACTAATTGGTACAAGTGCTGCAGAGTTGTGCAAGCTGCTGGCACACAACACCACAAAGTCTGGAGGATGCCATGCCAAGTGTGGAGCTGATTGTGGCTGCCATTCCTAAGAGCTGGACTCATAAGGGTTACTGAGGGTCGGCATTAGAAATGTGACGATGATTTTAGATAAAAGCTACTGCATGATGATATAATAGAGGGCATGAAGAGGAGAAAGGAAGGAGGAAGTGATCAGAAGAGGACAAAATGTAGAAAAAGAAGAAGAGGGAGAAGTGGAATGAAAGCAAGGAAGTGGGAGGTTGTAGAAGAAAAGAGGAAGGTAATGGAGAAAATTTTATTGGAGGTGAGGTCAAATGAATTATAAAGTAGGCTGGGTGGAAAACTTACCAATAATGAGGACAGAAAGATGGACTTCTTCTGACCTCTCCTCTCTGACATCTTTGCGTCTCGTTCCTGCGGGACAAGAGAGAAAGACAAATGGAAGCAGTCATTAATCACTATATTCATGCAAACATTTCCAGTATTCAAGCTCCTGCACAAAACTTCAATTATCAAACAGCAAAGTCATGAATCTCAGCATTCCTGCCAACAGTAGTGCTGTTAGTGTGTGTCTGTGTGTGTGTGTGTGGCCTCAATGAGTTCAGTGTCCTGTTAGCATCACGTCATTGCCTATAAACGTGTAATAGCAACAGAAGAGCAAATGGCATTCTTCTGACTCATAACTAAAGACACACATCTACACCGGCTTCCTCTGCTTCAGCAGAGGTTGTTGATATCACTTATTTAATTATATGCCTATTTCATTGTTATGACTCTCTCGCATTAGGCAAGCGTTTTTGTCATAACCCCAAGCTTGGCTGAAATGCCAGTAAAAACAGCTTTTAGGCCCAGTTTCACACCTACTGATGGTGCTAAACAGTAGTTGTAAGACTAATATTTTATGTTAACTTGGTTTACATGGGAGGTAAAAATTAATGTGCAGTTTTTTGGAAATCCCCAGAGTAAAATAACAGCATATATAATAACATATAATATATTAATATTTCTCATTCGGTTCATAATATGTTCAAAATGATTTATTAATTGGCTGTCTATTTCAGGTCCTACACACACAGTGGCTATGATTCTTAAGCTGACGTTAGGTGAAGTGTAATTAGAACATTGTGTGTTTGTTTTAGCAACCAAGCTCAAACTTCTTTGTTCCCCTGCCGAAAACTGTCTCAACAACTCTGGCAGGAAAGCTAACAGGTTGTAAAAGCTGAGAAGTCACTAAGTAAGAGATGATTTTATTTGCGAAGTGATGGGTGTGTTTGGGTGCACTTCTAATGCTGTTGTTAGCAACACGTCATAAAACGTGGTGCGTATTCCTCTCGGTGTGCAATCAGTGAAAATACTCTGTGTTAATGTGTAAGCACATGTTTATTTCTGCAAGAGTGTTTGCAAGAGCATGCCTGTGATCGTACTTGCTGTATATTTGTCCTGCTTCGGTCCGTAAAGAGAATGCTGCATTTTGTGTGTGTGTGTGTGTGTGTGTGTGTGTGTGTGTGTGTGTGTGGTCTCTGACAGGTTGGCAGTGTGGCTATAAGAGCATGTGATTAATGCTGCTTCTGTCAGCTTCCTGAAACACTTAGGCTTCCTCCACAAATATGGTGGAGCTTGTGGATATTTAATTACTTTTTTCATTAATATTTAGGCTCTAATCTACACGTAATTACATGGTCACATTCAAAACTTTGAACTGACAAACAATACTATATCAGTATCAATGAGGCCTCGGGAATCAAACGCTGAACCCGTTGATTAATTCATCAGACAGGACTAACTAATCTTCTGGCCATTAAGATAAAAGAGAAGACTACAAGTCAGTGTTCCAGGCAATTTAGTAATGATTAATAGGGGGCATGGACATAAGATGTGAAGAGTAACAGCTAAAAAAATGCCAAAATGTGCTTAGAAAGTATTTATTTCAATCCACTTTTCCCATCTTCACAGCTGCCTGGATTAGCAAGAAACACAAACCTATACACGAGCAACAGCAGAGTTCAATCGCTCCCAAGAGTCACACTCCCACACATATTGCAGACGTACACAAATATACCTGTAATTACTGTTATGGAGCAACCTTCTCATGGAGTTTGTCTGGGTGTTAATTGCTACATATGCCATGAAGAAAACAAAGACACAATTGTTTCCTTGTATGTAGATATTATAGCCATTGAAAGTGTGTGTGAGTGTCTTTGGTTGTTTATAGAGGACCCTGAGACACTGTAAACCCTGCACATAACACACTCGCATTACATCCACTCGCTTGCAATCTTAAATTGAATAGAAGAGCCCATTATGCTCCAACTACAATAGAGAGTGCGAATAACACCATAGAGTCTCCACACTTGCGGAGATTAAAGCTACCAGACAACTTTTACTGAGACGATTTTTAATTTAAGTGCATTTGTGGCACAAAACAGTCCATTTTGTTTGAAAACATTTTAAGTCCAATGATTTGTTTCCCAACAGTAGACAACAGAATAAAATTATACCTCTGTTAAGGGAAACTTAAAATCCCTGATCCTGTTTTGAATCTTGAGTATTGCATTAATCATTAGAGAAATGATACACTATAGTGTGTGACCTCATTAACAATCACTCATTAAAAATCAGTTCACATTGTTCATGATACCCTTTTAAGTGTGGATCAGATTAACTGGTATGTCATCAAGATGCATTCATGAAAATTAACAACAGTACTGTCTGTAACAACAGACAGCACTGGTTTTCATCATCCTTGAAGGCAATCGCTCCTTAATCTTTACCGAGTAGTTTTAGTTGCCTAAATGAGAAAACCAGAAAACACATGTGCTGACACAGTCATATAAAAGCATGTTATTGTTTTGACGGATGTGCCCTCAGGTCAAAACAGTTCCATTTAACATGTTAACTTTAAATCCGCCAGAAGTTGTCAAGACTATCAAAGTGTGTTTGTGTGTGCGTGTGTGTGAGACAAAAAGGAAGAAGCTGCAATTATCTGCTATCTGAGGTCAGAATCTATCTGTCTGGCTCCAAACCTCTGATTTCACTCTTCCATGTCGCGCACTTGAGCGAAAAAAAACCTTCTGATCTTCAATGATGGCTAATTCTCCAAGCCCAAAGGTTTGATCTGCTTAATTACAGCCTCCACATACACACACACACTCACATACACGTTAACACATACATGTATGGTTTTATAGATACAAACAGAGTTCGCTTTTGAGGGCAAAATAGGCTTAATTGCACAAGTCCCTGTGGTAAGACCACAACCGGTATGTGTTGTGTGTGTGTGTGTGTGTGTGTGCGTGTGTGTGTGTGTGTGTGTGTGTGTTTGTGTCACTGCTGAAGAGATAAAAGGGCAGACACTGCTTTTTTTTTCAAATCAGGAAATGAAGAACTGCCAAATGGCTATGGACCCCCTCAAGGCTACTCATTATGGGGTTAAAGTGATGCACACACAAACCCTGTGCACACACATACACCGATACGGCTGTGTTTGAAGACTCTTGGTGTCTTCTGACAGTCTGCTTTACCTCTTTCAACCCTCCCTCTGTCTTCCTAACCTTCGCTCTCTCTGTTGGGGCAGGTCTGAGATGAAAGTCAGCCCAAGCTTTTTGCCCCCCAAGGGTATTAATCCTCTAACGATCACATAATCGCTGATAAATAACCCTTCTATCTTTAGCTGTGTCATTACCAAGCAGAGTGCATTCAGTTCACTGGTGCACCAGCAGAACCTAGTGGCTGTACTGGGCAGCTCCCAGTATGAATGCGTTTACATCATTGTGTTGCGGGTGAGATGCACATTCAACTCACTCTTCCTGGATTTTAGTAGTTTAAAGACTTTTTTATTTTGCAATGTTTTCTGGATTGATTAACTTGTGGGCATTTTTTGCAGCCTCCCTCCCTCCATTAGTTCTGTCTTCATATCTGTTTTTCATTTGGGCGCATTTGATTGCGCTTTGTGTCAGCGGAAGAAATCCCATATGAAATACCACATAGCAACGGGAAGACAATTTACTCTGCTTCATTACAAAAATGCACAATAACAAACCCTTTGACCTCAGGAATTCATACAATACAAATCAACATGACCAAAAGAAGACGTCTTTTGTCAGTGCTCCCTGGCCTACAGTGACAAGTATAATGCCTTAATATCGTTAAGAATCCAGAGCAGAACTTCAAAGCAGATCTAAATCTGTATTGATATGGATTGTACCAAAATCTGACAGCTAAATATGACAGACTTTGCTAAAGGTCATTATGGGGCTGTTTAGACCCTGTAGGTGAAAGGAGGGGTTGTCCTATGGAAATTCCCATAGATCAGCTCATACAAACACATACTAAGTAGACAGCGACTGTCTTCCTCCTGGTAATTCTCTACTCTCACCCTCCTTTTTTGCAGTCGGGGCAGGCTTCCTCACATAGCTGCCTGTCAATCTCTTGTTATTCCTAATTGTGCCTATTTTTTGTGGTCATGCTTTAGGACAAAGGACAAAAACCGCCACTAACCAGTTGGTAGGGTCATGGCTGACTAAGAACATTTTATAGGTTTTGTTTTACTCTGATGGGAAATGGGCAATTCATCATGGGCCACTGATGGAAAATAATAGTCACATTACTGGAATGACAGTTATGCAGACAAATCAGCATGAATCTTGAAATGGAAGTAGAACTTTACAGCAGAAGCCGTGTGGTGGGCTGAACAAAACTGGAAAGTTTGCTCTGCATGCAACGTCTTTACCGTCGCTAACTCTGCAATTAGCCCCAGGAGGGCTGGAGGCAGAAATGTGCTTACAGGATAACCATGGTGTCACG